>SJXQ01008586.1:0-80025 GCA_006408695.1 Aepyceros melampus | reverse complement strand
ATACACATCTGGGGGAGGGCGGTGGGGGACACAAATATTCAATCTATAGCATTGTCCTCTCTCTCTATTCAGTTTCTGTATATCAATAGATCTCTTTATATATTTAAATAACTTATGACCACCACTATCAAAAGAGAAATGAGGAAAGTCAGGAAGCTCTTTACTTGGGGACCAATTATTATTCCTTTTATTTCTCTAGCCTTTCCTCTTTCATGTCTAGTTTTTAGCTATTTCATTGTTCATTAAAATGTCCTCCAGGGGAAAGAAGATGAGCTCTTAGCATCAAGTACGACGGGCTGTGCTCTAGGGATACTCATTAAGTGTCTGTTGACAATGCCGGTGACGATGATAAAATCCAAATCAGTTAATTGGCTCTGTACCTGCTAGTAATCTCAGTGAAACTTAGCACTAGACATAGGTTAAAACAGCTGGAGGATTTTCTGTGAATAGAGATGCTCTTCTTATGGATAGGGATACCCATGTAGAGGGCTTTTATCTCTCAATTTCTCTCAACTTGGAATGGAATAACAGAGCAAGGCTAGATCTGGTAAAGGCTGAGCAGACAAGTATGTCCATAGTATTGCAGGATTGTGAGAAGGCACCATCTGCTCATACTCTTCCTTCCCCCACAAAGGTTAAGCCCACGGCTTATCCTTGAGCTAAGACATCCCTTCTATTTCCCCCTATTTGGGTATGCACAGGACACTGTAGAAATAGCAGGTTTTCAACCTAAAGAGAAGGAAACCTTTCAGCTAATTCTTGAAGGATGTGTAGAAATAAGTGAAATGGACTGGAATGTCTGGGGGAAAGCTCTCTGTCTCTTGTCTCAGCTAAGATAGGCCAAGTTCAAAGTCCTGAAGGAGTGAAAGCATGAAATTATAAAATATCTACGGAGAAGAACCCAAAGCTAAAAGACAAGCTTCACCCACTAGGCAATTTCCTCTGGCGCCGCTCTGTGTAGCTTGAGATGTGCTCTCCATTTTCATATTTCAGAGCTTTACCCTTTGTTTCTCAAAGATTTTAATTGTTTTCTGTATTTAATTGCTGTAACAATTTTAGATGTTTATTGATGCTAATGGTGAATACAAGTTTAAGTAGAACTTGATTCCCTAGAGTACACACATTTCCCTTGCACAATATTTTTCATTATGTTTTTGAACCCCAGGATAGTCTGAGGTTACAGGAAAACCTACCAACTTATTTGCTAAGTAATGATACTATAAGTATGCCCATTTTATTTAAAAGTTAAGTTTTGGAGATTCAACCAGTTTTCTAAATCTGAGATCAGTTTCACACACACAAAAATATATATGGTTGTGCTGTGAGATTTTGAGAGGAAATTTATTTAAAAGAATGTTATTTTATATTACCCACAGAGTACATGTTAAAATATGTCACATTTATTTCAAATGTCTTTCCTGCATGAAAAAAGCCTATTCTTGGTAAACACATGTCTCCTGCCCCACCTGCTTCAGGTTCTTGTCACTTTTCATCTCGCGCTCTCTCTTTTTTTTTTTTCCTTACAATTTTGTGAAGCCTATGGCTTGTAATTTCTATAAGACCTCCAAAATGCTACCTGTATCCCAAATTTGTGATTTTATTTTCTTTGCCTAAAAAAAAGCCCAAATGTACATAATGAGCCTACTTATTGGAAAAGACTTGAGGCTAGGAAAGATTGAAGGCAAAAAGATAAGGATGTGGCAGAAAGTGAGATGGTTAGATAGCATCACTGACTCCACGGACATGAGTCTGAGCAAACTCTGGGCAATAGTGAAGCACGGAGGAGCCTGGTGTACTGTGGTCAGTGGGCTTGCAAAGAGTCTGACGTGACTTAGTGACTGGACAAAAACAAACAACACACACACACAAATACACACACCCCATAAACAAATTCCAGAGGTTTCCACTAAAAGAAATACAAAAAAAGAGGAAAAAGTGGGGTGTATGTTGGAATTTAGACAGTAAATAACATTCTTCTCTTTCCCGCCTGAGTTTGAAACTATCTAGCAAACAGGACTAAGGATAATAATCAAAATATCAACTTATCTGATACAAAAATCTGGATTGGAGAGTGACTTACATATGTGACAAAGAGACATTAATTTTATACACCAGGCAGAGGTAGAAAACTCACAGTGTTCCTGACATGACAATAGTGACAGGAATGGGGTGTGTGTGTGTGTGTGTTAATCACTCAGTTGTGTCCAGCTCTGTGCGATCTGCCAGGCTCTGCTGTCCATGGAATTCTCCAGGCAAGAATACTGAGTGGGTTGCCATTTCCTTCTCCAGGGGATCTTCTGGACCCAGGGATCGAACCTGGTTCACTCGTGTCTCCTGCATTGGCAAGCAGGTTCTTTACTAGTTGAGCCACCAGGGAAGCCAGAAGTGGTATGTGCCCCTGTAACTTTTATAGCAACAAGAAGCACAGATAGCGCCTTCCTGGAGGGAATACTTGCTTCCGAAAGTTACAAGAGGGAGCTACGTGGAGGATTCCTCTTCCTTCTTTCAATTTATCAATCACATAAAGAAGAGTAAGAGAGGGCATGGGACTGTTTCTTCAGCAGTGGTCCCTCCATAGGGGAATCTTAAGACAGGAAACAGGAGGAGCCCCTCCTTTTGACATGTAAGGGCTCCTATTAGCCTCGCTGTCTGAATTCAATTAGGCCATTTGGATTTTCTTTAAGCCTTTGGCAAGCTTCATGGCCACCCTGAACTATTCTTGGTTTGCTTATGCCTTTCAAAATTATCCTTAGGAGAGTTCTGAGAGCCTGGCTCTTGGGAAAGAGTACATTTTGTTCCAAATCTGTTCTTAGCTAAGCCAGAATGGAGCCAGATCTGGGTGCTTTCAAAACAGAACCTCTATATTAGTCACGAAAATTAGAGGCAATAAAACCTATCAGATCATCTGCTCCCTCCTCATGTCAAGCCCAGGGAAGGCGGGCTGCTGATCATCTTGAATTTACACTGTTTATCGGAAGAGCAACTAAATCAAGCCTCCTCAGAAACAGACGCTGAGGGGCTCACTATGTGTCAGCATACATATTCAGAAATGTATCCAGAGCACATGAGAAGAATATACTCCAACAAAAGAAAAGTGCACTGACTCATTTTCACCACTACGTCAATTTAATTTCTTAGTCAACTTCCTACCTAGCCCTCAAATCATACCCACTTTTTTAATGTTCACTTTTATTTTGTTGAAATTATTCTCATCAGAATCATTATCTTCCAGGTAAGATTTTCACTGAAAACCAGTTCTTGCTAATCAAGTGTTTTATTCATATCAACAATTGGAAATTTTGTTTTATGGATGTCCTACCAAGTCCACTTAGTCTCAGTCAAATTCTGCAGAGAGAAATTTTATAAAAATGTTTTGCTTTTGTCAATTTTTAGTCAACAACCAATTTTACCATATGTAGTTTTTGTTTTGCTTTGTATGCTTATTTTTATCATTAATATTCATTATGAATTGGATAGAGCAAAACAGTTTGTATTTATTTCTTAGCCAATTTGTGAGAAAACACTAAACAATTTACCAGTTATTTCAGGATTACTGTATGATACTGGACTGGACTACTGTATTGCGAACCCAACTCTACTCCATGTTTCTCCATCACTCTGAGTATTATATTTTAAAGCGCTTCTTCTCCTGATGTAGCCAAGAGCATATGAAAGGGCCAAAGGTCTTGTTTTGTTCCATATTTATCAATATTTGGGAGAAAAGAAAGCTGCTGCTGCTGCTGCTAAGTCGCTTCAGTCGTGTCCGACTCTGTGCGACCTCAGAGACGGCAGCCCACCAGGCTCCCCCGTCCCTGGGATTCTCCAGGCAAGAACACTGGAGTGGGTTGCCATTTCCTTCTCCAATGCATGAGAGTGGAAAGTGAAAGTGAAGTCGCTCAGTCGTGTCCAACTCAGCGACCCCATGGACTGCAGCCCACCAGGCTCCTCATGGGATTTTCCAGGCAAGAGTACTGGAGTGGGGTGCCATTGCCTTCTCCGGAAAAGAAAGCTAGGAGTATTAAAAAGAAAAAAAAATTCTTTGTTCTCTTTTTTCTTTCTATTTGTTGTCCCTTTGTTCTGTTTTTCTTTCTTTTCAGCCTTATCAAAGCATCTCTGGTTTATCCTTTTATGCTTCTGTCACTATTCTATCCTCTTTGTCTCCTGTTTGGTACTTTGCCTGCTGTTGGCTTTATCCTTTCTTTCTTGCATCTTCTAAATCTCAGTATCTTGAACATTCTCCTCTGAAGCATTTAGCTGGACATCTATCATCCTACCTCCACCTCTCACCAAGAGCTGCTTTTCTGAGCACTGGATGTTATGTTGATAAAGGCATAGGGAAGAACTTCTTGCCCTTAGCATCCCACTCAGATCCAGTCACCATGCCAAAAGAGGCTGTGAAACTGTTTTCAGGTATGGCTCTCAAAGCAGTACTGAAAATGATCTTCCCATCTGGGCTTTATTTTATGGGGCAGAGGGATGGACGTTCTGATCTCAGGATGACTTTGCCAGATTAAGGAACTTGGAATCACCATAGATTTATTGGACAATAAATCTGCATGCTTGGACCTGCATCAGTTGATTTCTTCCTTCATGCATTGAGATACAGTTTCTGCCTTTTCTCAGCTGTTTAAAATGTTGTGGTATTGGGTTGAGATTTTGCAAACATTTGTTATTGTCTCTGTTGTTATTTACTACTAACTGGGTTTGCATGTTTGCTTGTCTTATAGTTCAGTGTATAACCATCACCACATTCTATTTTCAGAACATTTACAAACTCCCTAAAAGAAACTCCAAATCATATTCATTAGCCATCTTTCCTCATTCCCCAACTGAAGAACTACTAATATTCAGTTTTCTGCCTCCATGGATTTGCTTATTTTAGGGCATTTCAAATAAATGGAATTACACAATGTGCGGTCTTCTGTAAGTGATTTCTTTCATTTAGCATGATATGTTCAACGCTCATTCATGTTAAAGCATGTATCTGTACCTCATTTTTTTATTGCTAAGAAACATTCTGTCGCATGAATATGCCACATTTTGATTATCCATTCATCAGTTTATGGTTATTTAGCTTGTTTCCGCTTTTTAGTCATTATAAATAATCGTTTTCATAGTAATGAACATTCATGAGTATGCTTTTGTGTGGATATATGTTTTAATTTCTCTTGGGTATCTATCTAGCATTGGTATAGATAGACCTTATGATAATTCCATAGCCATCATTTTGAAGAACTTTCAAACTATTTTCTAAAATGCCTGCCCTGTTTTACACAAATTCATTCTTTTGATTGTGGGCATCTTGTTTTCCCAACACCATTTGCTGAAAAGACTGTCCTTTGTTCATTGAATTGTCATGGTGCTCTTGTTGCAAATAAACTGGGCATAAATGTAAGGTTTCTTTCCTGGACTGTCAATTTAACTATACATGTCTAATCTCATGCCAGCACCACATTGTCTCAATTACTGTAAATAAATTTTGAAAATGAGAAATATGAGTCCTTTAATTTTGCTCTTTTTTAAGATTCTTTTGGTTATTCTGAGTCCCTTGACTTTTTGTATGAATTTTAGAATCATTTTGTCAGTTATTGCAAGAAAATCAGCTATACTTTGAAAAGGACTACACTGAATTGGTAGATTAATTTACTGAGTAGCAATACATCTTAAAAATGTTAAGTCTTCTTATCCATGAAGGTAGGATGCTGTTCCATTTATTTAGATCTTTAATTTCTTTCAGTAATGTTTTATACTTTTCAGTGTACAAGCATTATACTTTAAAATGTTATTTCTATTTATTTGATATATTTTGCTGTTCTTACCTGGAGAATCCCAGGGACGGAGGAGCCTGGTGGGCTGCCGTCTATGGGGTTGCACAGAGTCAGACACAAAGGAAGTGACTTAGCAGCAGCAGCAGCAGCAGCTGTTATTATAAGTGGAATTGTTTTCTTATTTTAATTTTTGGATTATTTGTGGCTTGTTATTTTTGTACTTTGAGCTTATATCAAGGTGCAAAGTTGAATTTAATTATTACTACTAATAATTAATTTCTTTGGATTTTCTATATACAAGATCAAGTCACTTGCAAATAGAAATAGTTTCAATTCTTCCTTAAGGTAGGCTGGAAGTCAGTGATGGTATTGTCTTTTTTCTTACATATTTTCTGCTCATGCACCCAGATTTGCGTGTGCATATGGCCTTTTGGATCCTCAGAAATATGTTAAACTCCTCTGTGGCCATCTACTTCTCTAGCAGTTCCTTTAAAATTTCAGGTGGGGTCCATGTTTTCCATTGCTGAAATCATAAGCATAAGCAGTTGCTTCTAGAAGTTTGTTATTGTGTTAGAAGTGCCCTGGAGATAGGCCTAGGTAAGCTGAGCTCTGAGTCAAATCAAAGAGCCAGCATACTCTGGGAACAGAGATTTTCTAGGGCACTGCAATTTTGAACAGGCTATTGACTTTTTTCTTGGATAATGCTTTTACTGGAATTCCATAAGAGGTCAGATTTCTCCATTGTCAGCAATGTCGTCAACTTTTGTCTAGGATGGTCACTGAGCTGGGCAGTGAAAGGCTAAGTATAATCTAAGTCAGAATGGCAGATAACCCATTGTCTCGCTGAGGTTCAGTAATTTTTTTTCTATATAGATGGTTTTTAGTTTGTTGCTGTCACTAAGTCATGTCTGACTTCTGAGACCCTCATGGACTGTAGCCCACCAGGCTCCTCTGTCCATGGAATTTCCCAGGCAAGAATACTGGAGTGGGTTGCATTTCTTATTCCAGGGAATCTTCCCAACTCCAGGGATCAAATCTATGTCTCCTGCATTGACAGGTGGATTCTCTACCACTGAGCCGCCTGGGAACCTATATGTAGAGTATGTCAGGTGAAATGATGGGCTAGATGAATCACAGGCTGGAATTAATATTTCCAGGAGAAATATTAACAACCCCAGATATGCAGATGATACCACTCTAATGGAAGAAAGTGAAAAGTAACTAAACTGCCTCTTGATGAATGTGAAAGAGAAGAGTGAAAAAGCTGGTTTGAAATTCCATGTTCAAAAATTAAGATTGTGGTATCTTGTCCCATCACTTCATGGCAAGTAGAAGGGGGGAAAGTGAAGCAATGACAGATTTTATTTTTGGGGGGGCTCCAAGATCCTGCAGTTGGTGACTGCAGCCATGACATTAAAATAAGCTTGCTCCTTAGAAGAAAAGCTATGACAAACCTAGGCAGTATATTATAAAGCAGAGACATCACTTTGCCAACAAATGTCTGTGTAGTCAAAGCTATAGTTTTTCCAGTAGTCATGTACGGATGTGAGAGTTGGATCATAAAGAAGGCTGGACTGGAATCATATGGAAACTTATTCAGAAACACGACTGGTGCCCAGGCTATAATGACTCAAAAGTTGGGCATGCCTTGCATGGGTGAGTAGAGCCTATATGTGTAAGTTCTTGGGTTTCTCATAGAATGAGACTAGTTCCAAGAGGAAGCATCCAAGTCACTGTAGACATTTCCATCATCCTGTATTGATCAAAGGAATCAAAAGCTCATCCAGATTCCAAAAGAGGGTTCACCAACTCAGCCTCTTTATGGACTGTAGGAAGGTGCTATTGCAAAAGAGCATGTGGGTGGCAGATACTGTGTGGATATCTATTGAAAGCACAATTGTCCACATTCATTGTAATGTAGTTACCTTTTTAACTGCCCATCATCTCATCTGAAACTCAAGTTCAAGGAAGTTGACTTAGGTCTGTGTATATCTCCAGTGACAAGCACTCAGTAAATGTTTGAACTGAAGGCTTAAAGGCTGGAGAGATGTAAAGAAGAAATGTGAGAAGAAAAAGGAACTTGAAATTGACTAATTGTATCAGCTTTATAATGAGTGAAGACTTCTTGATGTGAAAACAGCTTGGTGTATGGATCTATGTTTCTTTAACCTACTTTTCCTTTCTGCGTTCAGTTTCTTTTTCATTCAGCCAAGATGGGAATATTCATCGTTTCCAAGGCTCTGTGCCATTACCCTCAATTACCATTTTGTGTTTAGCTTTATACTGGCAAAATTGCCCCTGGCCAACCTAACCATTCATCTCTCTGTATTCTACAATGAATTATTGATCACTGCCAGATAAAATTCACCCAGGTTTCTAGGATGCTGCTGTGAGCTCACAGTTGATGCTGTATTAGTTTGGACAGGTTTATAGATTGATCAGGCTTCCCTCCTGGCTATAGTTCTCTCATTTCTCTTCCTAAGGCCCAGGCTGAAGGGGCATCAACTACCTGAGGCATGTTCTTCTCCTGATGGGGGTCAGAAACACCAGAGACACCATGAGTAGAAATAAACACCGTATTTACTACTTAGAATCAAAACTGGCACTCTGTCCTTTCAGATGCACTCTATCGTCCAAAGAAAGACTAAGCCAAACAATAGGAAGCAAGTATATTCCTTATGTAGACAGAGACAAGCAATGGTACACCATGTTTCGAATTTTTACTGGATCCTCTCAGCTGTCCCTTGTCCTTTCTATGTATCCCCAATTAGTGATTTTTATAATTTTCCTCGAAAGTCATTCACAATTTCATTCAGGATCTCAGTCTCTCCATTAACCTACCTTACTCTGAGTAAAAGAGTCACTCTCCAACTTCAAAGATAAATTAGAGATTTTTCAGCAGGAACTTTCTTAACATTCAGTAGATCCCTTATAATAGTCACTTCTCTGTATGTTCCCCTCCAAGCTTAGTCGAAATCATATCCATGGTTCAGTTTAATGCTAATCCTTTCACCTCTTTTCTGGAGCCCAGCCCTTCTGATCTTCTTTGGTTTGATTATATCCTCTTATAATTTTAAATTGTTCTTCTCATCTTATTAATAGAGTAGTTATGAGACAGTATAAACTATGAAAGCTATCAAAAATTCAGCCGTATTGTTTTATCATATGAATATTGAAAATATCATTTTAATATAGGAAAAGCATGAAAACAATTCAGTATCAATGAAGCAGTAGATTGAATGAATAAACCAAGTGGTATAGACACCTATGTGGAAGGATTTAAACTGACAGGGGACATGAATTTTTTAAATTTGATTTTCTGTGGCACAGCAATTATAAAAAGAGACTCCAAATGATAGCTACGGTAGTTAGTGAATTTTCTTGGATGCCTTCATCTCTAGGCTTTAAGACAGTTGAAATCTCTGGCTGCAAGCCAATGCTGTGAGCTGATGATGAATTAGTTGCTGAGTAACAAATTACCATCATATATTTATGGGCTTAATACATATTTTTATTACCTCAGTTTCTATAGTCTCAGTGCTTTTTAACTGAGCCCTTGTCTTGGAATTTTATTTTATTAATTAATTAATTTCTTTTAATTGGAGCATAATTACTTTACTATATTGTGATTTTTTTTGCCATGCATCAACATGATGATAGGTATACATGTGTCTCCCTCATTCTGAATCCCCCTCCCACCTCCCTCCCTACCCTATCCCTCTGAGCTGTCCTGGAGCACTGACTTTGGGCACCCCGCTTCATGCATTGACCTTGCACTGATCATCCGTTTTACATGTGGTAATATATGTGTTTCAGTGGTATTCTCTCAAATCATCCCACTTTCGCTGCCTTCTGCTGTGTCCAAAAGTCTGTTCTTTACCTCTGTGTCTCCTTTGCTGCCCTGCATGTAGGATCAATGGTACCGTCTTTCTAAATTCATATACATATGTTAATATACAATATTCGTCTTTGTCTTTCTAACTTACTTCACTCTGTATAATAGGCCCTAGGTTCCTCCACCTCATTAGAACTGACTCAAATGCATTCCTTTTCACAGCTGAGTAATATGATATGTACCACAACTTCCTTATCCATTCATCTGCCAATGGACATTTAGGTTACTTCCATGTCTTAGCTATTCTAAAGCGTGCTGCAATGAACATTGGAGTACAAGTGTCTCTTTCAATTCTGCTTTTCTCTGGGTGTATGCCCAGCAGTGGGATTGCTGGGTTGTATGGAACTTCTATTCCCAGGTGTAGAAAATGTAGCTCAGAACTTTGATCTCCTCTGAGCCTTGGGATCACTTTCACAGCTTACACTGATTGTTGGCAGAGTTCAATTCCTTGTCGTTGTAAGACTGAAGTCCTTGTTTTCTTTCTGGCTGTGGTCTGGGGACTGCTTTTAGTCCCTAAAGGCTGCCCTCAGGTCCTTGCCACATGGTCCTTTAGACAGCAGCTCACAACATGATTGTTTGCTTCTTTATGCTGCAGGAGAATCTATCTTGCTGTGAAGCTCTCTTTCATGTACACTCGTGGCTGATTCATGTCAATGTATAGCAAAATGAATACAGTATTGTAAAGCAAAACAAACTAAAATATAAAAATTAATTAAAAATAAAATAAAATTAAAAAAAAATCCCCATAGGGAAAAAAAAGAAAAGCTTAGATTCTATTTTTTAAATTTACTTTTGTTTTTAAAGACTGTGTAGTTTCTTTTATGCCTACAATTTTTTTTTTTTTTTTTTGGTGAGCCATGCAGCATGTGGGATCTTGGTTCCCCAACCAGGGATCAAACCTATGCCCTCTGCATTGGAGCGTGGAGTCTTAACCACTAGACTGCCGGGGAAGTTCCTAGATTCTAATTTAAAGACCCACTCAGGCAAAGTTCTCTTTTGTTTATCTCAGTTTGGTACCTTAATTAAATCTACAAAAATTCCTTCTTTATTGCCGTGTAATATAAAGTAAACACAAGAATGAAGTCTTATATTCATGAATCTCATCCACACTCAAGAGAAGATTATAGAGGTTGTATATGCCAAGGGTAAATCTTGACCACCAACTTAAAATTATTTCTATTACAAATCAAAACCTCCAAATTACCTTTCAAATGAAATTCAGAATTTTAAAGGCTGACATAAAGGCTATGGTTTTTCCTGTGGTCATGTATGGATGTGAGAGTTGGACTGTGAAGAAGGCTGAGCGCAGAAGAATTGATGCTTTTGAATTGTGGTATTGGAGAAGACTCTTGAGAGTCCCTTGGACTGCAAGGAGATCCAAACAGTCCATTCTGAGGGAGATCAACCCTGGGATTTCTTTGGAAGGAATGATGCTAAAACTGAAGCTCCAGTACTTTGGCCACCTTATGCGAAGAGTTGACTCATTGGAAAAGACCCTGATGCTGGGAGGGATTGGGGGCAGGAGGAGAAAGGGACGACCGAGGATGAGATGGCTGGATGGCATCATGGACTCAATGGAGTGAGTCTGAGTGAATTCCGGGAGTTGGTGATGGACAGGGAGGCCTGGGTGCTGCGATTCATGGGATCGCAAAGAGTCGGACACAACTGCGCGACTGAACTGAACTGAACTGACATAAATGTTTATTTAATGAATATTTTCCTTTTCTTTTCACTGAGGAAGGTAAATAAAAGCTTTAAATTTGTTTTCATTTTTTGTGCTTTGTGACTTTTTTTAAGTAAAAAAAGAGCTTTTATTTTTTATTTCTTACCTGTTACTTTGGAAAATTCCTTTGCTTTTCTTGTGTTAGATCTTTTCTTCTTGGATTATGTCTTAATTTCTTTTGTTTTAGTCATTCCATTTGGTTTTATACATCCTCTGCTGCTGCTGCTAAGTCACTTCAGTCATGTCCAACTCTGTGTGACCCCACAGATGGCAGCCCACTAGGCTCCTCTGTCCGTGGGATTCTCCAGGCAAGAATATTGGAGTGGGTTGCCATTTCCTTCTCCAATGCATGAAAGTGCTTCTAGTAGCCTCCTAAAAGTGAGTTAAGGAAAGATACACATTTTTAATTCATATTCATCTAAAAATCTTTATCCTATTTTTATGCTCCACCTAGCCTGGCTGGATATAAAATTCCAGATTGAAATACTTTTTTCCTTGGAATTTTGAAGTCATTGTTCCATTCGTTAAAAAAATTCCCATGTGGTTATTAAATCTTGTGTCATCCTGATTTTATTCCTTAGTTTGTGACATAGTTTAATTTTTCTGGAAGCTTTTACAGACATATCTTTTTTCTTTAGTGCTCTAAATTTTCACAATGACCTGTCTCACTGAAAGTCTTTTAAAAACTCATAGATCTGACAGGCTGTAGTATATAAGAATCACTTTGGTCGAGTGATTTAAAAATAATGGATTTGAATATTCAAAATTGGAAGTGTGAGAACTTTATGGTTTAGACTCTTTATGGTAGCTTAGTCTAAGGCAATTATGGTATCATAGGGAGGTGGATATGGATGTTTAAGCTGGTTTTAGAAAAGGTAAGGAACCAGAGATCAAATTGCCAACATCCACTGGATCATGGAAAAAGCAAGAGCGTTCCAGAAAAATATCTATTTCTGTTTTATTGACTATGCCAAAGCCTTTGACTGTGTGGATCATACTAAACTGTGGAAAATTCTTCAAGAGATGGGAATACCAGACCACCTGACCTGCCTCTTCAGAAATCTGTACGCAGGTCAGGAAGCAACAGTTAGAACTGGACATGGAACAACAGACTGGTTCCAAATAGGAAAAGGAGTACATCAAGGCCGTATATTGACACCCTGCTTATTTGACTTCTATGCAGAGTACATCATGAGAAACGCTGGGCAGGAAGAAGCACAAGCTGGAATCAAGATTGCCGGGAGAAATATCAATAACCTCAGATATGCAAATGACACCACCCTTATGGCAGAAAGTGAAGAGGAGCTAAAAAGCCTCTTGATGAAATTGAAAGAGGAGAGTGAAAAAGTTGGCTTAAAGCTCAACATTCAGAAAATGAAGATCATGGCAGCTGGTCCCATCACTTCATGGGAAATAGATGAGGAAACAGTGGAAACAGTGTCAGACTTTATTTTTGGGGGCTCCAAAATCACTGCAGATGGTGACTGCAGCCATGAAATGAAGACGCTTACTATTTGGAAGAAAAGTTATGACCAACCTAGATAGCATATTCAAAAGCAGAGACATTACTTTGCTGACTAAGGTCCATCTAGTCAAGGCTATGGTTTTTCCTGTGGTCATGTATGGATGTGAGAGGTGGACTGTGAAGAAGGCTGAGCACTGAAGAATTGATGCTTTTGAACTATGGTGTTGGAGAAGATTCTTGAGAGTTCCTTGAATTGCAAGGAGATCCAACCAGTCTATTCTGAAGGAGATCAGCCCTGGGATTTCTTTGGAGGGAATGATGCTGAAGGTAAAACTCCAGTACTTTGGCCACCTCATATGAAGAGCTGACTCATCGGAAAAGACTCTGATACTGGGAGGGATTGGGGGCAAGAGGAGAAGGGAATGACAGAGGATGGATGGCTGGATGGCATCACTGATTCGATGGATGTGAATCTAAGTGAACTCCAGGAGCTGGTGATGGACAAGGAGGCCTGGTGTGCTGCGATTCGTGGGGTCGCAAAGAGTCGGACATGACTGAGCGACTGAACTGAACTGAACTATGTATTGAATAGACATAATACAAGACATAATACAAAGACAAAGCCTTTGACTGTGTGGATCATAATAAACTGTGGAAAATTTTGAAAGAGATGGAATACCAGACCACCTGACCTGCCTCTTGAGAAACCTATATGCAGGTCAGGAAGCAACACTTATAATTGGACATGGAACAACAGACTGGTTCCAAATAGGAAAAGGAGTATGTCAAGGCTGTATATTGTCACCCTGCTCATTTAACTTCTATGCAGAGTACATCATAAGAAACATTGGGCTGGAAGAAGCACAAGCTAGAATCAAGATTGCCAGGAGAAATATCAATAACTTCAGATATGCAGATGGCACCACCCTTAAGGCAGAAAGTGGAGAAAACTAAAGAGCCTCTTGATGAAAGTGAAAGAGGAGAGTGAAAAATTTGGCTTAAAACTCAACATTCAGAAAACAAAGATCATGGCACCCAGTCCCATCACTTCATGGGAAATAGATGGCAAGACAGTGGAAACAGTGACTGACTTAATTTTTTTTGGCTCCAACATCACTGCAGATGGTGATTGCAGCCATGAAATTAAAAGATGCTTACTCCTTGGAAGAAAAGTTATGACCAATCTAGACAGCATATTGAAAAGCAGAGACATTATTTGCCAACAAATGTCCGTCTAGTCAAGACTCTATGGTTTTTCCAGTAGTCATGTAAGAGTTGGACTATAAAGAAAGTTGAGTGCTGAGGAATTGATGCTTTTGAAGTGTGGTGTTGGAGAAGACTCTTGAGAGTCCCTTGGACTGCAAGGAGATCCAACCAGCTCATCCTAAAGGAGATTAGTCCTGGGTGTTCACTGGAAGGACTGATGCTGAAGCTGAAAGTCCAATACTTTGGCCACCGATGTGAAGAGGTGACTCATTTGAAAAGACACCGATGCTGGGAAAGATTGAGGGCAGGAGAAGAAGGGGACAACAGAGGATGAGATGGTTGGATGGCATCACCTACTCAATGGACATGAGTTTGGGTGCATTCCGGGATTTGGTGACAGACAGGGAGGCCTGGTGTGCTGTGGTTCATGGGGTCACAAAGAGTTGGATATGACTGAGTGACTGAACTGAACTGAACAGACATAAACCAGCACATAGAGTGTTTTTCTAGATGACATCCTGACTTGTGGACCATGAAGCAAAGGGGGAAGGGAAACACATTGAAAAGGAGAACAAAAATACAGTTGTGTGTGAGACTGCAGTTGAGTATATAGGTCTGGACTTAAACTAGAGATCTATAAAAGGCATACATTTGGAATCCATTGGTATTGATATAATATTTAAAATCATAAGAGTAAAAAAGTCAAGAATTTAGCAAATGTAGATGAGAGAAAAGACTGCTCAGGTAGTGCTGTAGAGAAGTCTAACAATGAGAGGGTAAGTAGCGAAGGATGTGGAGAAGGCAATGGCAATCCACTCCAGTACTCTTGCCTGGAGAATCCCAGTGATGGCAGAGCCTGGTGGGCTGCTGTCTATGAGGTCGCACAGAGTTGAACACGACTGAAGCAACTTAACAGCAGCAGCAGCGAATGATGAGCCAAGAAAAGTATCTTGAGAAGGAGGGAGTAAAGAAATAGGAAGGAAACTAGGAATGAAGGAATTCTAAATGTCTAGAGAAGAGATTTTTCAGAGGAAGGAATAGTCAGTGTGTTGAATTTTGCTGAGAGGTCTAAACAGTTGGAGAAGTATCCATTATGTTTAGCCACAGGTTGGTCATTGTGATCTTAGTAAGAGAAGCTTTAGTAGTGTGCTGAGTGTAGACAGAATGGGATGTAAAGAGAAGCAATTCTTAAAGTTACTTGGTTCTGAAAAATAGTTAAGAAAAAGAATGTAATTGGAGTGAGTTATATGGTCAAGGGACTTCTTCAAGGTGCAGTGGAAAAAAGAGAGATAGAATCAAGAAGAGTCGATCATGAGGAATTATTACCAAAGAAAAAGTGTTCTTAAAAGAATGGAAGGGAGCGGCATCTACAACGCAGGCAGAGAGTTGAGTTTTAGAGAGGGAAGGCACACTAATTCTATAGTTACAGGTGGAAGAGTGGGAAAGGATGTATCCAGACATGTTTTATGAATTTCATTGGGGGAAAATGAGAAAGTCTGTATTGGATGGCTACAACTCATAGAGAGTGAGGAGGGTAAAAGCTATTTGGAGAGATCTGGAGAGATTGCTAAGTGGTGCTGAGAACCCTATTGAAGTGGGTAATCATGAATTTTTAATTATGTCAATTATATTAGTTATATAATTTTCTCTTAAAACCCAAACTCCTTTGCCTAATGATTCTCAAATGAAGATCTGCTTCAGAATTACATAAGAACCTTTTCCTTCAACTTTTTCCAAAGTTGAACTTCAACTGAGACCAAACGATTCCAAATGTCTGAGTATGAAAAATAACATGTCTTTTAAAACCTCCAAACATTTATTATTTGATTATTATGCACAGAATCACTTTTTTGGCATGATATACATGGGTTTTCATGATTAGGCTGCTTTTGATGTGTTCATCTTTACCTCCTGCTACTCTTTGGTTTGAATTCCTAAACTCCATATTAAACCACATGTTATGGGGGCCCCTAATTGTCCCATGATTTTGCAGCATTTTATCAATACTGACCCAGAATGGAAAGCCAAACAAGCAGCATATCTTAATTAATCATTGAGAAGACTTAATTCTACATCACTAGTTACAGAACACACATCAGTCCCTCCATTCTTTTCTGTATCTCTCTCCCTGATAGGGGTCTGGTCTGCATTGTCTAGATTCCTTTGTTAAAGGCAGTCGTTCAGAAAATAACAGTTGTGATGGAAAAAATGTTGAATGCATGGCAGCTTTGGTGCAAGTACAAAACCAAACTCATGAGTCTCTTCCATATATTTTGGAACCAGGTCACCGGTCAACCAAGGTGAGAGGAGAAAATCAAGTCCCATGAAAACTAAGAGGGCCTGATATCTATAAAGAGACGAAGCACCAAAAAGGCATGGTGTTTCAGAGACACAGAGAGGACAGAGGTTTTAGAACAGGGAGAGACTAACCAAATGGGTCAAATGCTGCAGACAGTCATGTCAGATGAGAATTGAGAATCACTCATTGTCATGGGAAATATAAAAGCCCTTGGAGACCTTTGCAAGAGCAATTCCAATGGGCACAAGAAACAAGAGCCAGATCACAGCAGGGTGAGGAATAAATTGATTATTAGGAAATAGAGAACTCTTGTAGCATGAAATTCTTTAAGGAGTCTGATAGTAAAAAAGCAGAGTAGTATGGGGTCACAGAGAAGCATTTCTTTATTCAAGACTGGAGAAACTTAACTCTCCATATACACATAAACATGTATATCAATTTTAGGGAAAGAAACAGGAAAGAGAAGAAAAAAAATGGAGAGCATGAAGGAGAAGATGATAGGAGGAAAGAGCAAGAGGAAGACAAGGAGGAGGAACAGGAAGGGAGAGAAGAAGAGGAAGAGATTGGGTGATGGTGGGGAGGTGGTAGGGGAACTGGGGAGACAAGATTCCTGAGGAGAAATTGGAATTTGCAGGAGAGAGAACTTCAGAGAAAAAGAAGACATCTTCTTTCACTAAGAAAATGAGGGAATGCTGAAAGGATGCAGAGAGATGAAACACACGCTAGGCTCTAGCAGACAAAGGTGGAAAGAGCTGTTGTTTACAGTCTCACCTTGATCAAGTTAAAGAAAACTTTCATAAGTAAGAGTGGGGGAAGAGGAATCAAATCTGGGTTTTGAGGAGGAAGAACACTTTGTAGCATGTCCTCTGAGGGAAAAGTGAAAGGGAATGGTGATGACCTGGTGATGGCACAAGGAGATATAGCTTAGGAATAACTGAGGTTGGAGACCATGAATGCAAATTATCTCTGATGATGTGATTTTACTCTAGCAGCTCTCAGTGTCAAGAACTATGCTTGTTATTATAGATATTTATATGATATTGTTATTTTAATTTCAATGATGCACAGTAATATCATCTCATGAGATAGGGTGCTTTTTTATATAATAAAATGCCAATTTCATTCAACCAGAGACACTACTAGAAGGATTTATCATGAACTCCACATATGAAATGATCATGAAATATGTCATTTAAGAAATGCTTCAGATTGTGCTACGGAAACAGACAGCACAGCTCTGCAATATAAGCAGCAATGCCCTCATCAGCTGTTGATTTTGCCTGCAAGATTTAAATCACTGCATAATGGCTGCTGATGCTAGTATGAAGTGTATCTAATATAATCTCACAATTTCTATGAATGATTAAGTATCCTAGGTTTAAGAGAGGTTGGGGTAAATAGGTACTTTATTATTGCACATGTTTGAACCACACAAACTTTCATAAAACATCAGGCTTATGTTTGGATTGCTTCAAAGTAGGGGAAAAAAAATAGTTCCTTCAGTAGTATGTAGGAAGGAAGCTGACTGTATAAACGTCTTCTTTTTTGCCCTAAAGCCCCTGTCTTCATCTTGGCATCTGTGATATTTTACCGTCCTTGAGAGCTCCAGGTCTGTTTTCTTCTTCATGTTTATTTTATTTTTTCTTTAATTATCCCTGAAATGTAGAGGATCTCCAAAGTTATACCCTTTTTTTTTCCTTCTATACTCTATTAGTGGTTATCACTCCTCTTTGTCTTTTCCCATTGCCTGTACGTTGTATGTTTCCTTCTGTGGCCTGTATGCTGTCATCCAGAGAAATGGGCCATAAAAAGTTGAGACTATAGATCTGAAATTTAGGAGAGAAGTGGAGGTTGTAAAAGCACACTGAGTTAAGAATATTTACTATCTTTCCTTTTGACAAACTCCTACAAATCTCTGTATATCCAGCTCTAATAATACTAGCAAAATAATAATAGTAAATTAATTAATGAGTTTTTCTATATATAAGCACTTTTCTGAGTGTTTTATTCTTTAATTTCATATTAAACTGTCATTTTGCTATTTAAACGTTATTTTTTTCCAGTTTTATTGAGATATGTTTAAGATGCACAGTGTAATGACATATATATTATGAAATAATTACTACAATAAGTTTGGTTAACATCCATCATCTTCAGTTCAGTTCAGTTCAGTCACTCAGTCATGTCCAACTCTTTGCGATCCCATGAATTGCAGCACGTCAGGCCTCCGTGTCCATCATCAACTCCTGGAGTTTACTCAAACTCATGTCCATCGAGTCAATGATGCCTCCAGCCATCTCATCCTCAGTCGTCCCCTTCTCCTCCTGCCCTCAATCCCTCCCAGCATCAGAATATTTTCCAGTGAGTCAACTCTTCGCATAAGGAGGCCAAAGTACTGGAGTTTCAGCTTCAGCATCATTCCCTCCAAAGAAATCCCAGGGCTGATCTTCAGAATGGACTGGTCAGATCTCCTTGCAGTCCAAGGGACTCTCAAGAGTCTTCTCCAACACCACAGTTCAAAAAGCATCAATTCTTCGGCGCTAGGCTTTTTCACAGTCCGACTCTCACATCCATACATGACCACTGGAAAAACCATAGCCTTGACTAGATGGCCCTTGGTTGGCAAAGTAATGTCTCTGCTTTTGAATATGCTATCTAGGTTGGTCATAACTTTCCTTCCAAGGAGTAAGCATCTTTTAATTTCATGGCTGCAGTAACCATCTGCAGTGATTTTGGAGCCCAAAAAATAAAGTCTGACATTGTTTCCACTGTTTCCCCATGTATTTCCATCATCTTATAAAGATACAAAAAAAAAAAAAAAAAGAGAGAGAGAGAGAGAAATGTTTTTTCCTTGTGATGAGAACTCTAAGGATCTACTTTCAACAAGTTTCCCATATATCATGTGTACGTGCTAAGTTGCTTCAGTTGTGTGTGACTCTGTGCAACCCCATGGGCTGTAGTCCCGCAGGATCCTCTGTCCATGGGGATTTTCCAGGCAAGGATACTGGAGTGGGTTGCCATGCCTGGATCTTCCCAATCCAGTGATTGAACCCATATCTCTCTGTCTCCTGCATTGGCAGGGGATTCTTTACTAGCGCCATCTAGGAAGCCTTCCGTATATCACATAGTGTCAAATATAGTCATGTTGTATATCACATCTCAGGTAGTTATTTATCTTATAACTGAAAGTTTGTAGTTTTTGACTATCTCCATTCAATTCTCCCTTCGCCTACTGAGTATGTTCACTTTATCAACTCATCTGATCCAACCCCAAACTTGATGGTATTATTTTAAAATGTATTTTTAATTGAGGATAATTACAATACTGTGTTGGTTTCTGCCATACATTAACATGGATCAACCATAGGTATACATCCATCCCAACCTCTTGAGCTTCCTTCCCACTTCCCACCACATCCCACCCCTTTAGATTGTCACAGAGCCCCAGTTTGAGTTCCCTGAGTCATACAGCAAGTTCCTTCTGGCCATTTATTTTACATATGTTAGTGTATTTGTTTCCATGCTACTCTCTCCATTCGTCCCAACCTCTCCTTCCCACTCATTCATCCCCATGTCCATAAGTCTGTTCTCCATGTCTGTGTCTCCACTGATGCCCTGCAAATAGGTTCATCAGTACCATCTTTCTAGAGTCTATATATGTGTTAATATATGATATTTTTTACTTACTTCATTCTGTATAATAGGCTCTAGGCTCATCCACCTCACTAGCACTGACTCAAATGCATTTTTTATTGCTGAGTAATATTCCACTGTATATATGTGCCACAGTTTCTTTATCCATTCATTTGTCAATGGATATCTAGGTTGCTTCCATCCTCTAGCTATTGTAAATAGTGCTTCAACGAACACTGTGTACATGTGTCTTTTTCAATTATAGTTGGTGGTATTATTGTGTTTACTCATATGCATATATCTAACTTCCCTAGACTTTAAACTTTTAAGAAGAGAGACATAATATCATTTATATTTTTATCCCCTACAGGGCTTCTTCGTACTTCTTGCCTGTTGTTCAGTTGCTAAGTCGTGTCTGACCCTTTTTGACCCCATGGACTCAGCACATCCACTTCCCTGTCCTTCACTATCTTCTGGAGTTTGTTCAAATTCATGTCCGTTGAGTTGGTAATGCTTTCCAACCATCTCATTCTGCCACCTTCTTCACCTTTTGCTTTCAGTCTTTCTCATCATCAGGGTCTTTTCAATTGAGTCAGCTCTTTGCATCAGATGGCCAAAGTATTGAAGCTTCAGCTTCAGCATCAGACTTTTCAATGAATATTCAGGGCTGATTTCCTATAGGATTGACTGGTTTGATCTCCTTGCTGTTCAAGAGACTCTTAAGAGTCTTTTCCAACACCACAATTTGAAAGCATCAATTCTTTGGCACTCAGCCTTCTTTACAGTCCAACTCTCACATCCATACAATACTACTGGAAAAATCATAGCTTTGACTATATGGACTTTTGTTGTCAAAGTGATATCTTTGCTTCTTAATACACTGTCTAGGTTCATGGCAGCTTGCATTAAATATGTGATAAACACATATTTGTTGAAGAACTGAATGAATAAGAGAAAAGGAAAAGAATGCACATAATAAAAATTTGAAAACCATTAATTCTATACTTAAAAATAATCCTTTGTCATGTAAATTGTGAGTTGTTTAAAGATAGAATTTATTTGATTGTTTCTGTCAAAGTACGAGGCACATGGTAGTTCAGTTCATTTCAGCCGCTCAGTCATGTCCAACTCTTTGCGACCCCATGGACTACAGCACACCAGGTCTCCCTGTCCATCACCAACTCCTAGACTTTACTCAAACTCAGGTCCATTGAGTTGATGATGACATCCAACCATCTCATCCTCTGTCATGCCCTTCTCCTCCCACCTTCAGTCTTTCCTAACATCAGGGTCTTTTCAATAAGTCAGTTCTTTGCATCAGGTGGACAAAGTATTGGAGTTTCAGCTTCAACATCAGTCCTTCCAATGAATATTCAAGACTGATTTCCTTTAGAATTGATTGGTTTGATCTCCTTGCAGTTCAAGGGACTCTCAAGAGTCTTCTCCAACACCACAGTTCAAAAGCATCAATTCTTGGCACTCAGCTCTCTTTACAGTCCAACTCTCACATCCATACATGACTACTGGAAAAACCAAAGCTTTGACTAGATGGACCTTTGTCAACAAAGTAATGTCTCTGCTTTTGAATATGCTATCTAGGTTGGTCATAACTTTTCTTTCAAAGAACAAGTGTCTTTAATTTTATGCCTGCAGTCAAAATCTGCAGTGATTTTGGAACCCCCAAAAATAAAGTCAGTCACTGTTTCCACTGTTTCCCCATCTATTTGCCAAGAAGTGATGGGACCAGATGCCATGATCTTCGTTTTCTGAATGTTGAGTTTTAAGCCAACTTTTTCACTTTCATCAAGAGGCTCTTTAGTTCTTCTTTGCTTTCTTCTTAAGGGTAGTGTCATTTGCATATTTGAGGTTATTGATATTTCTCCCAGCAATCTTGATTCCAGCTTGTGCTTCTTCCAGCCCAGCATTTCTCATGATGTACTCTGCACATAGGTTAAATAAGCAGGGTGACAATATACAGCCTTGACATACTCCTTTCCCTATTTGGAACCAGTCTGTTGTTCCATGTGCAGTTCTAACTATTGCTTCTGGACCTGCACACATATTTCTCAGGAGGCAGATCAAGTGGTCTGGTATTCCCATCTCTTTCAGAATTGTCCACAGTTTGTGGTGATCCACACAGTCAAAGGCTTTGGCATAGACAATAAAGCAGAATTATGTTTTTCTGGGACTCTTTTGCTCTTTTGGTGATCAGTGGATGTTGGCAATTTAATCTCTGGTTCCTCTGCCTTTTCTAAATCCAGCTTGGACATCTGGAAGTTCATGGTTCATGTACTGAAGCCTGGCTTGGAGAGTTTTGAGCATTACTTTGCTAGCATGTGAGATGAGTGCAACTGTGTGGTAGTTTGAGCATTTTTGGCATTGCCTTTCTTTGGAATTGGAATGAAAACTGACCTTTTCCAGTCCTACAGCCACTGCTGAGTTTTTCAAATTTGCTGGCACATTGAATGCAGCACTTTTACAGCAATCATAGATACTAGTAAATACTTATTGATCTATTGGTTAAAATCTGTATTTTACCCTGAAGAGCGGAAAGCTAAAGAATGTATCTTCTAACTCAAAGACAGAATTCACTGAGTACCTGCTGCCTATCTTCACATTAGTTGTGTCAAGCATTTGATTCTTTGGATGTGTGTTTGAGGAATGTTTGCAGAGTATACTGCTTCATTGCTAAAGGTGCATTTGCCATGATGACTAACCACTTATGCTCCAATCTGTTTCTCTTCTGTTCCAGTCATCTACCACCCTGGCACTATTGTGCAATATTTTTTGCATTGACTGAGACAGTTTGTTATAAATATAACAGGTGCCTTTAAACAAGTTGCACATTAACAGCAGACACTTTTAAGTCAAAATATATACTATAACCAATTTGTTGAAGAGATTCAATTTATTTAATGGTTAATTTCTGTTTGTTTATAGAAAAATCATGAAAGTTTACACTGGTTAAAATGGAGAAATAAGACATTCAACTGAATGATACTATTTTTGTTTGTTATAATACCATGCAATAAAAAAATGTAAGAAATCTAAGGATTATTTTTGAAACTGACAAAGTAAATTTGTGAGAGGATATTATTTGCAAGTGAAATATCCTTTTTTCCTGAAAAGCAACCAAACAATTCTATGTTGATTAGTACATAACAAAAACACATTTGGAATGAGTTTCAAAAACAAATCTAATTCTTAATTTTTGCCAAAATTGATAGCAAATTGTCATTACAAAAGGAAATCTCTTTATTTTGAGAAGATAGTAATTGAGTTTTGACTATATAATTACATTTTCCCCCAGTAAGGCCATATAGTCACTTAAGATATGAATATGTTATCATTTTACCTGAAGGGGGCCCTCACACAAGTTAGTACCCCTAGAATTGGGGTGGCGACCATGTGTATCTCATGATCCTGTGATTCTTTTCAATTCTCTTCTCAACTTCCTACTCTCGTTTTCCTGATACATAACAAAGATGAGAATATTTGTTGGTACTGGATAACCAAGTGGTAAATATGCAACATGTAAGATTATCTCCTACAACCTTTTGGATATGATGCTAACTAATTAATGTTTTCATGATGGAGTACATGAAATGAATTGTAGATGTTTTCTTATCCTCCTAAGCATGATGATGCCAGTAGAAAAGTGATTTACAGATTCCTTAGAAATTTTTAGACTACTTGGATTCTTTTGTAAATGACATCTTTTAGGAATCAAATAAACCCCTGTATCATAGGAAAGGAAAATATAGCTTTTTTGCCTGGTCTCTAATGTTGATCTGTGTATTTCAGGCCCCAAATAAGCACAGACATATTTGAAGACATAGAAAAAAACTTTACACTCAACCAAGAACAGATCTTAGATCTAACATAATTCAATTCCATAATTCACATAAACTTCCAAGAAGTTGCAACTAACTTCCATATATGAATGAGAGGATCAGTAACGTTCAGAAATCATTCCTTGTGTTTGCACTTTAATTCTGGAATTTCTGGAGTTGTCACATTGTCAATGTGTAAGTAAACAGCAGAGGCAAATATAATAGATCTGCCCTACAGGTCGTGGCTCAGAGGTTAAAGCGTCTGCCTACAATGTGGGAGACTTGAGTTCAATCCCTGGGTTGGGAAGATCCCCTGGAGAAGGAAATGGCAACCCACTCCAGTATTCTTGCCTGGAGAATCCCATGGACAGAGGAGCCTGGTGGGCTACAGTCCACGGGATCGCAAAGAGTCGGACACGACTGAGCAACTTCACTTTCACTTTCAATAAGAGGATAAAATGATAAGACCAGTTTGGAAATCAATTGGCCACTGTCTTGTGAAAATGAACATTCACCAGGAGACATGTATGAAAATGTTTATAGAAGCACTGCTCACAATAAGGAAAAGAAAGATAATTTAAATATCTGTATAAAATCCAAATAGCCATCAAGAGCAGAATGGATACAAAGAATCATTCAAGAATGTGATATGGCATAGGAGGAAAATTAATGAATCACAAGTATAGACAACATGGATGAAGCATACTATTGCTGAATGACAAGAAAATCTCAAAAGTCATATATAGCATAATAGACTTTTTTAAAAAGGAAAAAGATAACTCAATATAAAAAAATGCGTAACCATTTGCTGTTCATAATAAAAACCATTTCTTTTACAAAAAGCTATAATCACCACAGTAAGTCCGGTTAACATGTTAATTACATCTCAAAACAAGAGAAAAAAAATACAAAAAGCAGTATGATAGATAACTTGGATTGGAGCTATAGACAAGAGGACAGAATGGGGAGGAATGAAAAGATACATGTAAAAAATCATCAGTGTTCTAGTTCTTGCCCTGGATATTGAGTTCACAAATATTTATTATTTGTTGAATGAATGAATGAATGAACTAAGTAAAATAAAAGAGGGTCATGCATGGATCAGTGTTGATAGTGTATCATGGCTCATGAATTAATTCAAATCTGTATAACACAGGTTTGTTTAAAAATCAAGCATGAGAACAAAAACATTTTTAAAGCTATTGTTGATTTTATCTAATTTTTAATTTTTCCAGTTGAAGCAATAAAAGGCAGAATGAATTTGATTGTATATACTTATAATACATGTAAACAGCAATTGAATGGATATTTATTTTTGGAGGATTTACAATCTCATGTCATTATGAACAATCACAGAATGTGCAGCACACAGGTAGGTACTTGACTCTTCTAAATCCAGATTCTGTTAGGATTTTGTTTGGAATAAGAGGATGGGCAGGAATGAACCCTCAGAGAAATGACATTTCATTAAAATAATATCTAGATCATTCTGCCAGTAGGGATTGAGTCTGCTATGTGATATTATTCAGTTTTTATCTTTTAATGATGATTTTGTTTCTTACAACCTTGTGTCAGTTTCATTGAGTTCAGTTCAATTCAGTTCAGTCACTCAGTCATGTCTGACTCTTTGCGATCCTATGAACTGCAGCATGCCATTCTTTTTTTCTCCATCTATATATTTTTCTTTCATCCTGTTAAGATGTGACTGCAATCTGTGTAAAGGTAATATATAACTATTACTTATATTAAGCAATCAGGATCCATGGCTACCTGGACTGAATGAAATGGAAAAACTGGTCAGTCATTTACTTTCTGTGATTTATATCAACTTTATCTGAACAATTTAAACCTCTGAACTCTACATTTAGAGCTATATCTCAATAGGGAGTTGTATTCTTCATAAATAAAATTCAGACTCTCTGGTCTCCCTTGTTGAATGATTAAATGTCCAGAACAGTCAAAACGTATAGCTGAAGCAGACTGTACATGACTGTCACGAGGATTAGGCTCTGGGGTGTGTGTGTGTGTATGTTAGGAGTTTTTTTTGTGGGGAGGGCATGCACAGAGATAGATCTGAATATCTCTGTACACTTTACCCAAGTGACCCTATGAATAGAAGCAGAACAGCACCTTCTGTTTGCTTGTTTCTTTCAGGCCTTTATTACAAATTGTAGGTTTTAAAAAAATCTCTTTACGTTCCTTTTGTTGTTGTTAGTGTCCTATTTAAAAATTTTGGTGCCCCAGGACAGGGGTTACTATTGCATAGCATGTAATACAGTGTCAGCTCCAAGGCTGGGTGGCAAATATGTGTTGCGTGATTGACGAGCCCTCTTCCATTAGGCAATGAGACTGCTTTTGCAATTGGCCTCCTCAAATAGCACTACTTACTTGTTAAAAACGTGCTTTCCACATTGGCTTAGATCTTTCATTGGCATAAGCCCTTGGCCACTCTGCTCTGACACAGATCACTTTCTGACCACTCAGCAGTTTTCTGACCTCCTTCTCACAGGGAGACATGTTGACAATTGCATCGGTTTTCATTCAACAGCACTGTTGTGCCCTACCCCTACCTCTAAATTGCAGTTCTTTGATTCTTTATTACCCATCTAACATGCCCCAGCCTGGTCTGGGATTCCACAAAAGTCCTTGGCTTTAGATTATAAATAGGGTTGCAACTCAAGTGGAGTCTTGTCTGCCTGTTTACTAGGCTGCTTTCAAGATTGCTCAAACGCAAATAGCCAGGGGAGAGAGGAAACTTAATTTGTTTCAGGCTTCTATGCCTGGAGGCAAGGCAGACTCTGTTTCCCATGAGCAGACTACTAAATGTTTTCACTCTGGGTGAGCAGCAAAGACTTTGTGCACAGGACATACAGAGACTTCCCAGCAGGTATAGCTCATACTCAAATAATAGGCTTATCTGTCACACACGGAACAAGACCCATGTACCCAGGAGGTTGAGCAATTCTTTGCTTGTTCAATATGTTAATCCTTAACTCAGTTAAACAGAGGCCCTGGCACACACTTCAGAAAGTACAGCAAACACTCCATGTGCCAAACATGATGGGGCTTTTGCCTGCTCTCCTCTGTCTTCACCTCCACCAGTCTCTACTGGAATAATGAGTTTTAAAGGCCTTTCTGCTGTCCTAGAAGCTGTTTTTGTGGAGACAAAACCCTACCATCAGGGCAAACAAAACTGTTAGGCAGTATTGAAGTGAGTTGTTTGGAAGAAAGACTCTTAGGCAAGAATTAAGTTTGAAATTGTAATGTGTTAAGTGACATAATATGAAAGAATTACTGTTTTGTGATCCATGTAGAAAGAGGGATGGTACACTGAGTATGTCCCAATGATTTAATTTAATTCAGTTCAGAAATTATCTATGAACACCAATCATGACGCCTTGAATTAGGCTCTTATGTTAGACACTGAACGGGAAGAGAACAGATTCTGCTTAGGAAGAATCTGGATGCTGACTGAGTCACACAGGTCAGTGCAACATCTGTGATGAACACAGAGAACAGCATGTAGTAAGCATTTAATAACCTGTGTGCTTCTGTGGTATTTTTACATTGTTATTATTAATGTGACAAGTATCCTATTTCTGCTAAGTGTCAATTACAGGACTGGCTGAATATTTTTTATTACACCTACGGGAGGCTTACTAGAGAAAGTAATATATGAACTGATTCTTGAATAGTGATCCTGCTAGTAGGAAGAAGGGAAGGACATTTGGATGGAGGGGATGGCATGTGTAAGTGGCATAAAGGATCAGGCCTTACTTCAGTGGCAAGAAGTGTCTCGATCCCTCCTGGCAAGCGAGGGCACACATGGCAAGAGGACAGTCCACCCTATTCTAGTCCAGACTTATGGTCCTTGTCCAGATAGACCAGACCAGGGTAACGTGAGACAGCATAGGCAGAGGGAGGTTTCAAAACACAGCAAACGAATGCATCCAGAGTAAGCAGAAAGCCATGCTAGCGGTCAAGCTTGAAGAGCCAGCTGAATCTGTGGGTGGGATAATGAGTAATTCAGTGAAATGTCAATAGGGATTGGAAGGATGTCAAATGCAGATCTGGAAGTAAGTTGGAAGCAAGGGTATTTCATCTGGATTACGATTGCCACCACTGAAAACAGATGAGACAAGATGGAAAAGCACCACCTAGGAAGCAGTGCAAAATTCAGGTAGGTGATAATGACCTGAAATCAGGCAGTAGTACTGGGTTCAAGTGTGAGAAAAGTTTAGGAAGCAAAATGCATCACTCTCAATAAACAATGGAAAGTGAGGCTGAAAGGATAGGTGTAGAAAATGCTGCTGTGGTGCTCAGAGTCAACACTATGCAGAGTGCGGGATATAGACTGAATGAATAACTGATTAATGTTGACCCAATAGCTAGAATACATGAGTCTGGAAACCAAAGAGAAGGACCATTGGCCTCTCTTCATCATCATTCTTTAAGACCAACCCTTCTGTGGATTTCTGTTTCCCATCACTTTTGGTTCTGCCAAATCTGAGGTCCAAATTCTTAGTGGGGAGTTAGTGGACATATAAGTGATCCATTCATTAGTGGACTGAACTTGGACCTCTGACTTGAAATTACCACATCACTTTGTGATCCTCAGGCTAGTGGCCCTGCAGGTAAAAATTCAGGGGGAAATGGCCCTGACCGTAAATAAATATGAAATCTGTTCAGTTCTCAAAGAGAAAAATATAAAAGAATGTCGTGAAAATCTGTAAGATGGAGAAATTTGGTATGATTCAGAAATGAAAGGTTAAAGACCAAAAGATGGCAATGCATAAGATTGATAAGAACAAATAATAATATCAGAGAGATACTTATTGTTTTATTGCAAGAAAATATTAAAAATAGCCTTTAGAAAGTGTCCTTGTTGGATAAATAAATGTACATCTGTATTTTTGTTGCTGCTGTTCAGTTGCTAAGTCACGTCCAACTCTTTGCAAACCCATGGACTGTAGCACGTCAGGCTCCTCTGTCCTCCACTATCTCCTGGAGTTTACTCAAATTCATGTCCATTGAGCCGGTGATGCTATCTAACCATCTCACCCTCTGCCGGCCCCTTCTCCCTTTGTCTTCAATCTTTCCCATCATCAGAGTCTTTTCCAATGAGCTGACTTTTTGCATCAGGTGGCCGAAGCATTGGAGCTTCAGCTTCAGCAACAGTTGCTGCTGTTGTTCAGTCACTCAGTCCTGTCTGACTCTGCAACCCCATGGGCTGCAGCACACCAGGCTTCCCTGTCCTTCACCATCTCCCAGAGCTTGCTCAAACTCTTGTCCATTGAGTCAGTGACGTCATCCAACCATCTCATCATCTGTCGTCCCCTTCTTCTCCTGGCTTCAATCTTTCCCAGCATCAGGGTCTTTTCTAATGAGTCTGCTCTTCGCATCAGGTGACCAAAGTACTGGAGCTTCAGTTTCAGCATCAGTCCTTCTAATGAGTATTCAGGATTGATTTCCTTTAGGATTGACTGGTTTGACCTCCTTGCAGTCCAAGGGACTCTCAAGAGTCTTCTCCAACCCCATAGCTCAAAAGCATCAATTCGTCGGTGCTCAGCCTTTTTTAATGGTCCAACTCTCACATCTGTACATGACTACTGGAAAAATCATAGGTTTGACTATATGGACATTTGTCAACGAAGTAATGTCTCTGCTTTTTGATATGCTGTCTAGGTTTGTCATAGCTTTCCTTCCAAGGAGTGAGCATCTTTTTTTTTTTTTTTCTGGCTGCAGTCACCATCTGCAGTGATTTTAGAACCTAAGAAAATAAAATCTGTCACTGTCTAGTTATATTTTATTGGATTGGTGATATTGTCTCACCATTGTTCTTAATAATGAAGAAGGAAGTAACCCCTGGTAGCAAAATTCTAACACAATGTTTTCTAATGCCACATGGAAAATATTTTTCTTGCATATTTTCACCTTATTGTTTCGAGTCGTGATGCCTTCAGTTCAGTTCAGTTCAGTTGCTCAGTCACGTCCGACTCTTTGCGACCTCATGAGCTGCAGCACAACAGCCCTCCCTATCCAACACCAACTCCTAGAGCCCACCCAAACTCATGTCCATTGAGTAGGTGATGCCATCCAACCATCTCATCCTCTGTCGTCCCCTTCTCCTCCTGCCCACAATCTTTCCCGGCATCAGGATCTTTTCAAATGAGTTAGCTCTTCGCATCTGGTGGCCATAGAATTGGAATTTCAGCTTCAACATCAGACCTTCCAATGAACACCCAGGACTGATCTCCTTTAGGGTAAATTGGTTGGATCTCCTTGCAGTCCAAGGGACTCTCGAGAGTCTTCTCCAACACCACAGCTCAAAAGCATCAATTTTTCAGCGCTCAGAGTTCAGCTTTCTCACATCCGTACATGACTGCTGGAAAAACCATAGCCTTGACTAGATGGACCTTTGTTGGCAAAGTAATGTCTCTGCTTTTGAATATGCTATCTAGGTTGGTCATAACTTTTCTTCCAAGGAGTAAGCATCTTTTAATTTCATGGCTGCAATCACCATCTGCAGTGATTTTGGAGCCTCACAAAATAAAAAGTCTTTCACTGTTTCCACTATTTCCCCATCTATTTCCCATGTAGTGATGGGACCAGATGTCATGATTTACGTTTTCTGAATGTTGAGATTTAAGCCAACTTTTTCACTCTCCACTTTCACTTTCATCAAGAGGCTTTTTAGTTCCTCTTCACTTTCTGCCATAAGGGTGGTGTCATCTGCATGTCTGAGGTTATTGATATTTCTCCTGACAATCTTGATTCCAGCTTGTGCTTCTTCCAGCACAGCGTTTCTCATGATGTACTCTGCATATAAGTTAAATAACAGTTTGACAATATACAGCCTTGACGTATTCCTTTTCCTATTTGGAACCAGTCTGTTGTTCCATATCCAGTTTTAATTGTTGCTTCTTGATCTGCATACACGTTTTTCAAGAGGCAGTTTAGGTGGTCTGGTATTCCCATCTCTTTCATAATTTCCCACAGTTTATTGTGATCCACACTTAGGTATTTGACATTATTTTTAATACAATGGTGGAGACAATTTAGAAAGCATTTGCTCCAATGCCTAATGAGGAAAATGAGATTGAAAGTGGTTAAATGACTTGTCCAAGGACAATCATCTCATAAATAGCAAAAACATGGAACTAGAATCCAGGTTTGTTTGATGCTAGGACCAGAGTTTCCAGCACCTTGTATAATTTACACACTGTGTTCTTTGTGGGCTTTTTCAGGATTTAACATTTAATAATGTTTACATCACACATGTTAAAGAGTTAAATTTGGAAGAGTTAAATAGATTTGGAAGAGTTTTGAAGAGTTAAATAGATTCAATGCTATTGTCTTGAGCTTGTGCTGATTTTCCCCCTTTCCTGACAAGATTAAGTTTCATGTTTCAGGCACAATTAAAGGACAATCATGTAATAAACTGATACAAAACATCAGCTTAACTTGAGTTATCCTTTTTTTCTATACAGTCAGTATTTATGGTTCCATTCTCCAGCAGAGAGACTATTTTGGCTTATGACAGTTTATGTTATGACTACAAGCATGAGTTCTGCAGTCAGATACAATTGGGCATCAAGATCTAGCAATGACATCACCTGTGTTACCATGTGCAAGCGAATTAAACTCTCTGGGCCTCAGGTCCTTCATTTGAAAAGGAGGGTTAATAATAAGATTCACCTACTTTTAGGATTTTTGTGAGGATGACATCAGTTAGTGCAATTAAAACATTAGCCCGCTTTGAAGACTATAGTGAACTCCTGATGACTCATGCATGCGTGCTAACTCACTTCAGTCCTGTCCAACTTTGTGCGATCCCATGGACTATAGCCTACCAGGCTCTCTATCCATGGGAGTCTCCAGGTAAGAATGTTGGAGTGGGTTGCTGTGCCTCCTCTCTGATGACACAAAACCTCAGCAAATTCAGTAGCACTGGTATGTCTGTTAGTAGAAATCAACAACTGGTAGCAGTTGTTGTTTTTAAAAGATAATTTTCAAAAGAGAAGTAACTCATGACTTTCGTAAAAATGTACAAATGAACATATATTAAATTTTATTTAACTTGTTAATATGGGTGAAGGGATCAAGCAAATGCTATAACCAGTTCAAAAGACAATCCAAAGACTATAGATATTTATCAATAAGGAATATCAAAATGGATGGGAAAATGGAGGCAAAATTGACCTCTTCCATAGAGTGGAGGGAGATCAATTGGACGGCCAGTAGATAAAACTTACATATCTGAAAACCAGATTAATCTTTGCATTACTCTCAGTTATCTACAGCTTACAGAGTTGTAAAAGAGCTTCCACAGAACCAACACTTTTAAATGGAGAGGGATGTGCTATAGACAGTGTGTGCTTTTCCACTGAAATACAACTTTTCTACACATAGTGTGGCAGTGATAACATTTGGGGGTCACAAGTAACACGTGTGATGTAAACATTACTAAAAACAGGTTAAATCATGAAAAAGCCCACAAAGAACACAGTGTGTAAATTATTCAAAAGGTGCTGGAAACTCTGGTCCTAGCATCAAACAAACCTGGATTCTGGTTCCATGTTTTTTTACTATTTATTAGATGATTGACCTTGGACAAGTCATTTAACAATTTTCACTCTCATTTTCCTCATTAGGCATCGGAGCAAATGTTTTCTAAAGCATCCATTCCCTTTGCCTGCCCTCTGGTCCTGGACTCACATTTATAGACAAAAAGCAGGGACTGTTGATGTGAATTATCATGCAATGTCTCTTGTGGATAGTCTACAAGTGGATAATTGAGACTTGGCTACAAATGAGCACTATGATTAGAATTACTGACCTAAACAATCCCTGCAAATGGCAAGTCTTCAGGGCCTTTGAAAGTCACCCATTTTACTGTGTATATTTAATGAAATGCTAATGTAATTTTGCTAAACATGCAGTACTTGTCATTACACACGACAGATTGAAAATACGAGTTTCTGATGGTAGTAAACTGTCATAGAAATAGTGATTAAGCACTACAGTTATGGGAACACCTACCTTTTATATTAGAAAGTCATTTTTCCCCCCAAGCTTGTGTCAATTAAAATTGTAAGGGACTATGAATATGAGGCAAAGGATGTGTGTTGAAAGTATGGTTGAAGAACATTCAACCCAAACTTTGCTTGCGTAGTGTCATCTGTAAGGGCAATGTCTACTCTATGGCACCATGTTTACCTCGTATGACTTTTGTGTCATTCCCTCAATTTTGTGTGTGAGATCATCTGAGATATTTGAACAAACATTGGGCAATGAGTGGCTTGCTTTTATAAAATGATGTTTTATTATGGAATAAAACCTTTAATATAATGTTTGCTATGAGATTTTTTAAAAAATCTATTATAAAAACAGACAGGAAGCTGCATAAAATGATGTCTCAAGCTTAACTCAGATTAAGAAATGGAGTTTGGATCCTCCAGGTATCTGGTCTCAATCATAGCATTCTTCCTCCTTCCTAAAGGAAATTTTTCTCCTGTATGATAATCACTTTCTTTTATTTCTTCACAGTTTTATAAATATGCTGCTAAACATGGCCAAATATCCCTGCGTGGGAGGGATATTCCTTGGTTAGAAGCACTATTCTAAGAAGTCCTTAAGACATAAATACACTTGGAGGAAAGAAGGAATTTGCCTGTAGTTTGCATATTAAACATCTAACCTATCATTAAATTCCAGCAGTGGTTTGACATGACCACACTGTCTAGCATAACAGAGTAACGGATGTAGCTATATAAACATATATTCACCTTACATAATTTTTAATGGTTTAAATATTCATTTTTTTGAACACTTTGTGTATATAGTGTCTTTCTGGTTTTGTTAAAGATCTATAATTATGTCCTACAAATCTAGCTATTATTTAAGTTGAGGTTTGTCATGAGATTTCTTTCTATCCATCTACCTATGCCATTTAAACATAAAGCCATATTACATAAATAGACCTATGGAATATAAAATATCTTGTGTTGTTTGGATATTATATGATGCACATGGCCATGTTTCTTTAATCTATTTTCCTATATACTTCTCTCTTTTTGAAATAAATAGTTAAAAAATATTTTTAAAGGCCAAGGACTTACAAAGAAAACTATCCACAATACCATTTATCTCAATAAAAATGAATAATAACTTTAAAAAATTATAAAATAGCATGTCACTGTTGAAGGGAAATTACCATTTGAATTAAGTTATTGAATAAAATATATTGAATCTAAATCTTGGACTGCACTGTATTTTACCAAGAGTGACTTTTGCAGCTAAAGCACTGTCATCTGAACAAACACTGCAGTTTCTGCAAGGGAATATTTTTCATGTTTTAGTAATCCACAGCACTGTTTTCCATTGACAGAATGATGAGGATATCTTAGATACCAGTTTCTTATAGGATTGTCCGTTCTCATGGTGGCCCCCTAGTGGTCAGATGGACTTTGCATGTGCTTCTTGCCTGAGTGTTGTTTTTTTTTTTTTTAGTTTGTTTTGCTTTACAATACTGTATTCGTATTGCTACCCATCGACATGAATCAGCCACGAGTGTACATGAACTCCCAATCCCGACCCCCACCTCCCCCCTCCCGCCCCATACCCTCTCTCTGGATTATCCCCGTGCATCAGTCCCAAGCATCCTGCATCAAACCTGGACTGGCGATTCGTTTCACTTACGATATCACACATGTTACACTGCCACTCTGCCAACCCATCCCACCCTCTCCCTCTCCTACAGAGTTCAAAAGGCCGTTCTATACATCTGTGTCTCTTTTGCTGTCTTGCGCACAGGTTTATCATCGCCTGAGTGTTTTAAAAACTGTGTGTGTGTTTGTGTGTGTAATTTTGAGAGGAGAGAAGGGGAAAGATTTTCAGAGGGTATGATGGAATAAATGCTAATGTTTCCTTTCTTCACAGACAGAAATACTCTTACGTCCACTGAAAGCGGTTCTATCAGTTATGGTCTCAGTTGTAATGAAACCAGGGGTCTTGATTCAGTATAGCTGGGTTACAGAAACCAGAAGACTATGGCATGAACCCTTGATAGTCCAGCCTCTGGGTCAATTTGGATTTTAATATCCTATTTTATAAAGCTGGAAATCATAATAAATGAACTGTCCAGGCCCTTTATAATCCTCCTGACTGCGTGTAAATTGTAAGGTATTAGTTGTTCAATCATGTCCAGCTCTTTCCCATCAGGGTCCTCTGTCCATGGAATTCTCCAGGCAATACTGGAGTGGGTTGACATGTCCTTCTCCAAGGAATCTTCCTGACCCAGGGACTGAACCCAGGTCTCCTACATTGCAGGCAGATTCTTTACCATCTGAGCCATATAGTACTATAAAATAAACTCTCCCATCAGTAGCTTCCTCAGAAGGCAAATTGCTTACATAAATAATCCAGTTAAAGGATTTTGATTTTGAAATGGTTGAAGAAATGAGCAAGTTCTATTCTCTTCTAATGAAATACTTGCAGTACTTTTTTCCCAAAATTAAATTTTATTTTATTTTTAATATAAATTTATTTATTTTAATTGGAGGTTAATTACTTTACAATATTGTATTGGTTTTGCCATACATCAACATGAATCTACCACGGGTATACACATGTTCCCCAACCTGAACCCTCCCTCCTTCCTCCCTCCCTGTACCATCCCTCTGGGTCATCCCAGTGCACCAGCCCCAAGCATCCAGTATCATGCATCGAACCTGGACTAGTGATTCATTTCATATATGATATTATACCTGTTTCAATGGCATTATCCCAAATCATCCTACCCTCTCTGTCTCCCACAGAGTCTGTTATGTTTAGATCTTTAAACATAGTCTTTAGTCCCACAAAAGACTGTTCTATACATCTGTTTCTTTTTTGCTGTCTTGCATACAAGGTTATTGTTACTATCTTTCTAAATTCCATATATATGCTTAGTATACTGTATTGGTGTTTTTCTTTCTGGCTTACTTCACTCTGTATAATAGGCTCCAGTTTCATCCACCTCATTAAAACTGATTCAAATGTATTCTTTTTAATGGCTGAGTAGTACTCCATTGTGTATATGTACCACAGCTTTCTTGTCCATTCATCTGCTGATGGACTTCTAGGTTGCTTCCATGTCCTGACTATTATAAACAGTGCTGCGATGAACATTGGGGTACATGTGTCTCTTTCAATTCTGGTTTCCTCGGTGTGTATGGCCAGCAGTGGGATTGCTGGGTCATAAGGCAGTTCTATTTCCAGTTTTTTAAGGAATCTCCACTCTGTTCTCCATAGTGGCTGTACTAGTGTGCATTCCCACCAACAGTGTAAGAGGGTTCCCTTTTCTCCACACCCTTTCCAGCATTTATTGCTTGTAGACTTTTGGATCTCAGCCATTCTGACTGGCATGCATCAGAAGAATCAATATAGTGAAAATGAGTATACTACCCAAAGCAATCTATAGATTCAATATAATCCCTATCAAGCTACCAATGGCATTTTTCACAGAGCTAGAACAAATAATTTCACAATTTGTATGGAAATACAAAAAACCTCAAATAGCCAAAGCAGTCTTGAGAAAGAAGAATGGAACTGGAGGAATTAACCTGCCTGACTTCAAGCTTTACTGCAAAGCCACAGTCATCAAGACAGTATGGTACTGGCACAAAGACAGAAGTATAGATCAATGGAACAAAATAGAAAGCCCAGAGATAAATCCACACACCTATGGACACCTTATCTTCGACAAAGGAGGCAAGAGTATACAATGGATTAAAGACAATCTCTTTAACAAGTGGTGCTGGGAAAACTGATCAACCACTTGTAAAAGAATGAAACTAGAACACTTTTTAACACCATACACAAAAATAAACTCAAAATGGATTAAAGATCTAACATAAGACCAGAAACTATAAAACTCCTAGAGGAGAACATAGGCAAAACACTCTCTGACATAAATCACAGCAGGATCTCTATGATCCACCTCCCAGAAATTTGGAAATAAAAGCAAAAATAAACAAATGGGACCTAATTAAACTTAAAAGCTTCTTCACAAGAAAGGAAACTATAAGCAAGGTGAAAAGACAGCCTTCAGAATGGGGAAAAATAATAGCAAATGAAGCAACTGACAACTAATCTCAAAAATATACAAGCAACACTTGCAGCTCAATTCCAGAAAAATAAACAACCCAATCAAAAAATGAGCCAAAGAACTAAATAGACATTTCTCCAAAGAAGACATACAGATTAACAAACACATGAAAAGATGCTCAACATCACTTATTATCAGAGAAATGCAAATCAAAACCACAATGAGGCACCAAAATTAAAATTTAAAATGTTAATTCATTTTTCAAAATGTTACTGAGTCTACAGTAAACAATCTACTTTGTTAGATGCTGGGGTGGAGATAAGAAGACAAAAAACATACATAATCTGTCATAAATAAGTCTGCAGTTTGTAGATGAAGATTAAAGTGACCCACTTTGAAAAAACATTTGAACTTGACAAGATAAATATATCATGAAATAGTTATTTGGACCATAACAGAAATGTTAAAGGTCATGCTTTCATGCAGTTCACTTATATAAAACAAGCCAATTACATGTATATGCATATATACATATAATCATTTGCAACCTGAGTTCTTTATCTACTGTGAGTACAAATTAAAAGTAATAGTTATTTTGCCTAAGTTGAGAGTTTTAGGGGTATATCTCACTTAACTGTTACAATAATGCTGCAAGAGAAACATTATTATGATTTTTACATCTGAGTAAGTGAAGCACCAAATCCCAGGTAATTTCCTCAGATGACAAAGCCAGCCAGAGATGAGACTGGGATTTGTCTCCTTAGCTTATGTTCTTAATCATTTGACTATGTATGGCTTTACTTTTGGTGTCCTTCCTGGTTGAACTGTTGTAACACTTAGGTCAGCACTGTTCTAGAGGTAAGTACTGGTCAGAGGGCAGGAATGTTAAGGACTTAACTGAACAGAAGAGATTAAGAGGAAGTGGCAAGAATATACAGAAAAACTATACAAAAAGATATGACAGCAGAAGATGAGCCCCTCAGGTTTGTAGGTGTCCAATATGCTACTGGGGAAGAGCAGAGAAATAGCTCCAGAAAGAATGGAGAGGCTGGGCCAAAGAGGAAATGATGCTTACTTGTGGATGTGCCTGGTGGTGAAATTAAAGTCTGATACTCTAAAGAACAATATTGCATAGGAACCTGGAATATTAGGTCCACGAATCAAGACAAATTGGACATGGTCAAGCAGGAGATGGCAAGAGTATTTTAGGAATCAGTGAACTAAGATAGACAGGAATGGGTGAATTTAATTCAGATGACCATTATATCTACTACTGTGGGCAAGAATCCCTTAGAAGAAATGGAGTATCCCTCATTGTCAACAAAAGAGTCGGAAATGCAGCACTCGGATGCAAGCTCAAAAACAACTGAATGATCTCGATTTGTTTCCAAGGCAAACCATTCAATATGACAGTAATCCAAGTTAATGCCCCAACAACACAATGCCAAATAAGCTGAATCTGAATGGTTCTTTGACGACTTACAAGAATTTCTAGAACTAACACCAAAAATTTTCCTTCTCATAGGGGATTGGAATGCGAAAGTAGAAAATTAAGAGATATCTAGAATAACAGGGAAGTTTGGCCTTAGAGTACAAAATGAAGCAGGGCAAAGGCTAACAGAGTTTTGCCAAGAGAACACACTGGTCATAGCAAACACTCTTTTCCAACAACACAAGAGATGACTCTACAAAGGGATATCAGCAGATGGTCAATACCAAAATCAGACTGATTATATTTTTTGTAGCCGAAGATGGAACAGCTCTATATAGTCAGCAAAAACAAGACTGGGAGCTGACTGTGGCTTAGATCATGAGCTCCTTATTGCAAAATTCAGGCTTACATTGAAGAAAGTAGGGAAAACCACTAGACCATTCAGGTATGACCTAAATCAAATCCTTTATGATTATACAGTGGCAGTGACAATAAGATTCAAGGAATTAGATCTGGTAGACAGAATGCCTGAAGATCTTTGGACAGAGGCTCATAACACTGTACAGGAAGTGGTGAGCAAAAGCATCCTCAAGAAAAGAAATGCAAGAAGGCAAATTGATGAAGCCTTAGAAATAGCTGGGAAAAGAAGAGAAGTAAAGGGCAAAGGGGAAGGGGGAAAATATACTCACCTGAATGCAGAATTCCAGAGAAAAGCAAGGAGAGGTAACAAAGCCTTAAGTGAACAATGCAAAGAAATAGAGGAAAACAATAGAATGGGAAGGACTAGAGGTCTATTTAAGGAAATTGGAGATACTAAGGGAACATTTCATGCAATGATGGGCACAATAAAGGACAGAAACAGCAAGGACCTCATAGAAACAGAAGAGATTAAGAAGAGGTAGCAAGAATACACAAAACTATACAAAAAAGGTCTTAATGGCCCAGATAACCATGATAGTGTGGTCATTCACCTAGAGCCAGACATCTTGGATTGTGAAGCGAGCCTTAGGAAGCATTAATATGAACAAAACTACTGGAGGTGATGAAATTCCAGCTGAGTTATTTTAAATCCTAAAAGATGATGCTGTTAAAGAGTTGCACTCAATATGACAGAAAATTTGAAAAATTCAGGAGTGGCCACAGGACTGAACAAAGTCAGTTTTCATTCCAATCCCAAAGAAAAGCAATACTAGAAATTCAGATGATACCTCTCTAATAGCAGAAATTGAAAAGGAACTAAAGAACCTCTTGACAAAAGTGAAAGAGGAGAGTGAAAAGCTGACTTGAAGCTCAACGTTCAAAAACTAAGATCATGGCATGTGGCACCATCATATCATGACAAACAGAAGGGGGAAAAGTGGAAACAGTGACAGATTTTATTTTCTTGCACTTTAAAATCACTGTGGATAGTGACTGAAGCCATAAAATTAAAGATGCTTGCTCCTTGGAAGGAAAGCCATGACAATCCTAGACAGTGTATTAAAAAGCAGAGACATTACTTTCCCAACAAAGATCATGTGTGCTAAGTCATTTCAGTCATGTCCAAGTTTTTGTGACCATATAAACTGTAACCTGCCAGGCTCTGTCTGACAAAAGTCCATGTAGTAAAGCTATTGTTTTTCTATTAGTCATGTACAAATGTTGAGTTGAGTCATGAGTTGATCCATAAAGAAAGCTGAGCACCGAATTAATGCTTTCAAATTGTGGTGTTGGAGAAAACTTGAGAGTCCCTTGGAGTACAAGGAGATCAAATCAGTCAATCTTAAAAGAAATCAACCCTGAATATTCACTGGAAGGACTAACGCTGAAGCTGAAGCTCCAATACTTTAACCGACTGGTGTGAAGAGCCGGCTCATTGGAAAATACCCTGATTCTGGGAAAGACTGAAGGTAAAAGGAGAAGTGGGTGGTGGCAGAGGATGAGCTGGTTAAATAGCATCACCAAATCAATGGACATGAATTTGAACAAACTCTGGGAGATAGTGGAGGACAGAGGAGACTTGCAGTTTGTACTCATGGAGTCACAGAGTCAGATACAACTTAGCAGTCAAACAACAAAAAGTTGATCAGACAATACATTGTGTCTTTCTTTAATCCTAGGGCTTAAGGTAGCAGGACACTAAAAATATTTCCATTCCTTCAAAATTTTTTAAAGAAAGTATTAAATGTAAGAAGATTTATAAGCAATTAGGATTAGCAACAGGTTACTACTAACAATAAATATTATTGTGGAAAAAACACATAACATGAAATCTACCTTCCTAACAGTTTTTCAAGTGTACAGAGTAGTATATCATTGTACACAGATCTCTGGAACTCACTCATCTTACAAGACTAAAACTCTACACCCATTTCAACAGCAAGTCTCTGTTTCCTTCTCCCCAGTCCCCGGCAATCACCAATCTACTTTCTGCTTCTATGAGCTTGATTACTTCAGATACACCAAATAAATGGAACTGTGCAGTATTTGTCCTTATGAGTGGATTACTTCACTTAACATAATATCTTCAAGATTCATCAAGTTGCAGCATATGATAGACTTCCCTTTTTTAAGATTGTAATATTTCATATATGTATAAGCTGCATTTTCTTTATTCATTCATCTGTCAACAGACATTTAGCTTGTCTCCATTTCTTGGCTACTGTAAAGAATGCTGCAATGAGCATTGGGGTGTAAATACTTCTTGGAGATCTTGTTTCCAATTCTTTTGGATGAATACTCAGAACATGCAGTAGTTCTAGTTTTAATTTTTAAGGAACCGCCATACTCTTTCCATCATGGCTGCACTGATTTACATTCCCACAAACAGGGCACAAGGGTTCCATTGTCTCTACATTTTGACAACACTTGCTCTTTCCTTTTCTTCATTTAAAAAAATAATAGCCATTCTAATGCAAGTGAGGTGATTTCTCTGTGACTTTTGATTTCCATTTCCCTGATAATCTGTGCTGTTGAGCACTTTTTTATACAACTTTATCTATTCATATGTCTTCTTTGGAGAAAAGTCTATGCTAATGATTATCTACTTTGCCTTTTGAAGCAAGTGCATTCCTTTTCCATGAATCAAAATTATTTAACTCCTTGCAAAGAGTGTGCACTGAACACAGGCTGCAGAAGGTAGACTTAGAGAGATGCACAGAGATGCGCATCTCCCCTTTTTGGAAAAGCACTTTGCATCACAGAAGAGAAGTAAGTCATGTGCATAAAAATCTTGTTATAAGACAAGGTCTGAATTGTGTTAACAACAATACTGGTTTCAGTGGTGTTGCTGTGAAGGGAAGGAAGCTAGCATTTATTCATCAAGTGCCATCACATACAAATCTGATTTGGTGAGTACGGATCACCATCAGAGCTATCTGAGGTTTAGACAGGTTATCTCATGGTCCCAGGGTCACCAGCACATAGAGCAAAGAGTCAACAGCTGAACTGAACCCCAAATCCATCCTCTTTCTTACTGTAGGCTTTTGTATCCTTTTCTTGGTAATTGAGGGAAACTTCAGAGAGCTTTGACTCCAGAGTTGAAACTCAGAGTGGATCACTGTCAAAATTAGAGAAAATAAATAGTCTCATTGATTCTTCTGCTGTCTCTGTCACCTGCCTTAGAAATGAAGTGATAAACACCAAGATGACTCCTTTCTTCCTGAACAGAAAAGGGGTAAAGGGAGCGAGTTTCTGAAGTTTGCGTTAAAAGCCCTACTGACCCCAAGGGCACTGCTTAGTTTTCAAGGGCCTACTTGTTTTAAAGACTGAGGTCTCTAATTAGTCAGTTAAGCATAACCCTTAATCTGACTGTTCTGAACTCTTCCTACATCCTAGGGACCTTAGACCCTTGCTTCCATCTGGAGTAATTGCTCTCAAGTGAACTTTCTCACAGCTACTATATTTTCTCTCTCTGGAGCATCAGTTATTTCCTAATTGCTAAATGCAAATGGCAATTTGTAGATTCTGAGGACAGTTCTGGGGACTGCACAGCTATTAGGCAAATCAGGATTTCAATTCTGGTCCAAAGGCAAAATCTGGTCTAACATCACCAAGGACCCAGTGCCTAAGGATATGTCGTAATCAAGATTTGGAGCTCTGCAAAGAAACTGTTCTTGCCCAAGGGAGGCTAGTCTTGAGTAGTGGAGGGGCTCTGCAGATCCTTGTGGCATCCTTGGTGTTTTATTCCATCTGGAGTTGTTAGTTGAAATGTGTTTCTCATTAGAGTCAACTGTGGGAATCCAAAGAGTTTTATGTGTGCGTGTATGCTCAGTTGCTCAGTTATGTTCAACTCTTGGCAGCCCCATGGACTGTAGCCCACCAGGCTCCTCTGTCCATGGAATTTTCCAGGAGAGAATATTGGAATTCCTACTCCAGGGGATCTTCCTGATCAGAGATCAAACCCACATCCCTTGTGCCTCCAGCATTGCAGGCAGATTCTTTACCACTGTGCCACCTGGGAAGCCCAAGAGTTTTATACTATCTCTATTCATGTTTAGCCAACAGATATTTAGAGGCTGCAGAGCATTCCTAGGACATTAGAAAGTCTGAGTGATATTCAGAAAGGGGAAGAGATGAGGATTGTGGGGCTATTTCTGAACCCTTGCCAGGCCACCCAATCTCCTACAGTGGTCTCAGAACTGACCCTACCCTGAAGATGGCCCATTTCATTATTAGAACAGGGGAAAGATACAGTCAGGTGGACACCCCTGTGAAAATGCCCAATCACTGGCCTTGATGTTTTGTTTCACTTTTAATAAACTGAATGTAAAATTGACAGATTGTCACCACCTGTCAGTTAATGAGCTGCTCTTAGGAAAGCAGTATTGATGGTGTGAGGTGCAGAGAGGGGACAAGCAGATGTCATTCTGAAACCTGACTTTGTCACAGGCTGTGTATTTTGGGGCAGGTGACTTTACCCCTGGAATCTTAATTTCATTTGTAACATGGACATACTAATGCATGGGTTTTGCAAGCAGTGTGTAGGATTTATTTTGTGAATGCTGTTATTATATTAATTAACATTTGATATGTGCCTAGTGAACATCATCTCCCTTTTCCATAAGGTACAAGAGCAAAGGAAATCTTAGAAAAAGTACAATGTGTTGAAGTGTATGTTAAAGAATTGCCCCATATGAGGATATATCTTTATGTTTAGGCAATGTTGAAAAATGTATCATGAAATTTGGATTGTCGTCAGCAAATAATAATATTCTACATGTTTGGCAAGAAAGTGAATTTAAAAATTTTACTAATGTGTACATTCTGCAAAATGTTCTTAAGATTCTTATTAGGTTTATGTAACTAAACTGAAAGAGAAGGTGAGGGTGATTAAGGTAAAATAAGAACCTGGGGGTTTTAAAAAAGAAGAAATTAGTAGAATTAAGCCAAACTTTATAGCGAAAGAAATAGAATGCCATACCCCTAGTTTCAAAGGACAGAAATTAGGGATAATGTTCTTGGAGGAGGATTCGAGAAAGAGGGCTGTGTTGGCCAGGATATGAAAAAAGGGAAACCTTCAAACATGGGTGGTAGGATTGTAAATTGGTACAACCACTATGGAGAACAGTATGCCAGTTCCTCAAAGGATTAAAAATAGAACTATCATAAATCCATTAATTCCGTCCTGGGTATTTATAAAAGAAAAAGAAAGCACTAAGTCAAAAAGATAGAGACACCCCAAAAGTCACCACAGCAGTATTTACAATAGTCAAGATAGAGAAGCAACCTAAGTGCCCATCAGTAGATGAATGAATAAAGGTGAGATAGGAAATGGCAACCCACTCCAGTGTTCTTGCCTGGAGAATCCCAGGGACGGCAGAGCCTGGTGGGCTGCCGTCTATGGGGTCGCACAGAGTCGGACAGGACTGAAGCGACTTAGCAGCAGCAGCAGCAGCATATATATGTGTGTGTGTGTGTGTGTGTGTGTGTGTGTATAAGTATGTATGTGTGTGTGTGTGTGCGTATACACACACATATATATTGGACTTCCTCGATGGCTCAACAGGTAAAGAATCCCACCTGCAAATGCAAGAGACACTGGAAACACTAGCTCGATCGCTGGCTCGGGAAGATCCCCTGGAGAAGGAGATGGCAACCCACTCCAGTATTCCTGCCTGGAGAATCCCACAGACAGAGGAGCCTGGCGGGCTACAGTCCATCTGGGGCGTCACAAGAATCAGAAACAACTGAGCAACTAAGCACATAAATAAAGAATGAAATCTTCCCATTTGCAACAACACGGGGGACCTAGAAGATATTACGCTAAGTGAAACATGTCAGAACAAGAAAGACAAACGCTGTATGATTTCAGTTATGTCTGGAATCTGAAACACAGATGAGCAAACCTAACTTAACAGAAACACAGTCATAGACACAGAACAAACAGGCAGTTGCCGGAGGGGAGGGAGTGTCAGGGGAGGAGAGAGAGAGAGGAAGGCAGGTAAGAGGTACAAATTTCCCCCCCAAATTATGCAGCTGGTCTTGACTAGAGAAACTGATTGAAATAAAAATCCTGAAATAGAGCAGGATTTTAAGTGCTAGCATAAAGAACCCAAATTTTATTGTGTCTGGAAATGAGGGGACAAGTGAGATGAATAGGGTTAGGTGTTAACCGTGAAAATCATATGAAAATTATTTTATTGAAATTTATGTATGTTGGGTACAAAGAGAGAGGACAGTTAGGGAAGGAAGTCATTTCTGCTGGGATTACAAAGCTCTCCGTTTGCTTACGGCTGCCCTGGTTTACGATAGGTATCCTGATGTAATTATTAATAGTGGCCTCTCTCAGATGATTAATTGAATGATCACCCAAGTTGTTTTCATCATCTAGGGAAATTAAGCCTTGGAATTGAATGAGGACAGGAGGTATGGCGAATAGAGAACCAAGAAGGAGGATAAATGGCAAGTCTTACCAAATTTTGAGTCTGAATTTCCCTTTTAACATCAATAAATTCTGCAAATGCCCATGTTCTAGTAGTTAAACTTTTGGTATCTATGACTTGAGAAAATCCATGATGACTAAAATTACTTGGAATTTAGCATACTGTTAGATAAACAGATATTTTATTAGTCACTAGACATTTGAAGATTTATATTTTGTGTCTGAATGAGACCTTATTCATCCCATTTAAAGTCACTGCTTTCTGTGCTTCTAGATTGGTGGAACTTGAGCAAAATTTCAGTCCTCACTCCATAACAAAGTATCCATCCATGGCCCAAAAGAGCAGACTCACTGACTTGGATGCAAAGCTTAAATTTTTTTAGCACAACATTGAAGATACCAGTCTGTACAGAACTTAAAGTGGAGCCTGTGTGTTACAATTTGAAGAATTCACTAATGGATGGCTCATGAGAAAAGGCGACAGTGTGTGTATGGAGATGTAGTGGGGGGTAGAGTTTTATAGAAGTTGTATTCCCACATAGAAAAAAAATAAAATAATTTTCATATAAAAATAATATAAAGTAATCAATACTTGATTTTTACCAAATTGCATATCCACATATTTCCTTTGAGATATATTTGAAATCTATGGATGTGGTGAAAAGAGCATTGTGAAATTGCAGATTTAAATCCTGGTGCAACAATTTATCAGTTCCATGAAATTAAGCAAATCCTTGAGATTTTCTGAGCCTTCCTTTCTCCATTTATAAAGTTGGTTAGTGAACCATTGTGCAGGCTGTCACGAGGAGCAAAACAGACATAGCGTGTAAAATGCTTTAAAAACTCTGAATCAGTGGTTCTCGAACTTTAGCATACATTAGAATTACTTAGAAGGCTTATTAAGACACACTGCTGGGTCCCACCCTACCCCCTCGAATTTCTGATTTAGCAGATTCTGCATTTTAGCAAGACCACCTGTGTTATGGACTGAATGTTTGCTGCTGCTGCTGCTAAGTCACGTCAGTCGTGTCCAACTCTGTGCAACCCCGTAAACAGCAGCCCTTCAGGCTCCCCCGTCCCTGGGATTCTCCAGGCAAGAACACTGGAGTGGGTTGCCATTCCCTTCTCCAGTGCATGAAAGTTAAAAGTGAAAGTGAAGTTGTTCATGTCCGACTCTTCGTGACCCCATGGGCTGCAGCCTACCAGGCTCCTCCGTTCATGGGATTTCCCAGGCGAGAGTACTGGAGTGGGTTGCCATTGCTTTCTCCAGGACTGAATGCTTATGTCCCCCTAGAATTCATACTTTGAAATTCTAACCCCAAATGTGATGACATTAAGAGGTGAGACCTTTGGGAGGTAATTAGTTCATGAGGGTGGCATCTTCATGAATGAGATTAGTACCTTTATGAAAGAGACCCTCGTTAGCTCTCCCACCCTCTTCCTACCATGTTGATGATACATGGAGAAGAGAGGTTGTTAGTCTGCAACGGAGAGGAAGGCACTCATCTGATCATGCCAATATCCTGATCTTTGTCTTCCAGTCAACAATAATGTGAGAAATAAATTTATGCTATTTATAGGCCACCCAATCTATGCAATTTTTTATAGTACTTGAACTGACTGAGAGTCCATGTCATTTTAATGCTGCTCTTCTGGGTACCACACTTTGACATCCATGGATCTTAGCAGAGTTAAAAGCATAACTCCCATCTTCTTAAGGGATAGGTTGTTTTTTGGGGCATGGAGTTGGGGAGGTTGCACATTATGAAAGAGACTTTAACAAAGAAATACATGTAACTAAATATTTGCTAGAGAAGGAAAATCTTGGCTATGTGAAGAAAATAATAAAGATTGCTATGAATCCGTCTATTGGTCTCATGCAAACTAAAACCAAGGATTATACATTCAGCTTAATTTCAACTTTATAATGATTTCCTTTAATTACTGTAAAGGACCAAACGTGAAGATGCAGCAGTGTGAAATTAATCCTGACAACACTGAGCTTGCCTGGGCTCTGCAGATTAACCAGCATTTTACTGCATCAATAAAGGAATGAGGAAATAAAATTAAAAACTGATAGTGAATGGAATTACTTATTTGAAGCTAGTGATTATGTCAAGCTGTCACTCCCACAGATGGATTAGGCATAGAAAGACAACCAGATAAATCATAAACCACTCTGCGAAGCTCGTATCCATCTAGTCCACAAGCGTGGTGACAATGGAAATCTGAAATCGACTTGGTCATGGCAGATTTGGTTTGCACGTTTAGCATTTCATAGACCTCTAGTATCTTGAAGAGTAGAGATCAAAAAGACCCTAGAGGTCATGTGAGATTAGATTTCATTTTTGAGGCATTACGCTGAATTATTTAATCTAAATGGAAAAAAAGAGTTTTTTCTTCCCTTTTTAAAAATCACTGAAATATCATTTAGAGAAAAAGGGACAGTGCCAAATAGTATACCTAAACCGTATGAAACATAGAAATTACCTGAAGAAATAGCAAGGTTCGTTCTCTGCACTGGAATAGATTGTGTTTATTCAGCCGATAGATTTGATTTGTTTCCCTTTCCTTTTATTTCATTATTTTCCTTTCCTCTCTCTCTGTTCTTCTCATTACCACAACTCCTTTATAATCTAGACTCTTAGATCACCCAAAAGTCTCCTTAAAGTTGACTGGAGCACTGATTTCTGGGCAACTTATGTCTGTATGATTATAGAGGATCCTGGCTTTAGCTGAATCAAGACTGTGGGTTTCTGTTTTTGTATAGATGAAAGTAAAGAATTGTAAAATTGAACGTGATCTTAGAGAAGCACTCCTGTGTCTGTAAATTGTGACAAGTTGTGGTTCTATCTTGCCTTTGCTCCTTACACCATCACTGTTGCAATGGAGAGAGGCAAGCATTAGGATTTTGCTGGAAGGGACATAACATTAGTAATGAGATTTTGTTTTGTAGCTGATCCCTTCTGAAGAGTATAAGGATCTTTTTAGGTTGGGACTTTGATACAACTTATGGAAGCAGGCTGGAATCTGGATGCTGAAGAAAAAAAAAAACAAAAGAGAAAAAAAAAGAAAAGGAGATTAAGGGGCTCCAGGCATACAGGTAAGATGGACTCTCTGTGGCCTGAGAGACCCTGTGTGGCCATGTCGAGGATAGATTGATCTCTTTCAGGTAACGGACAGAATTTGACCACCTCTCCTGTCACTGGGGGATTTAAGGGTAGAAACTCAAATATGGTAGAACTCAAAATTGTACTAGACACATTTGTAAGCCTGCTGTCACAGAATCAACCCTTTCAGTTTGGTTAGGATTCCCAGTGGAAAAAAAAGAATATCACAATTGGAATTTTCCTTTAAAAATTTGCTATCAAATAATTCCCCCATATGCCAATCTATCCTAGGGGTCGTCTGAATTCCTCTTTCAGGAATCTCAAAACCTGGGGACAACCATCAAATCTTCCAGTTAGAGGGGTTCCCTGCTCATGTATCTCTTCATTATCCATGATAAAAGCTTCCCTGAAGCACTTCAGTGATGGAAAGTGATGGAGCTTTCAGTGATGGAACTCTGGCTGTGTTCCATTTTTCTCATGGGTTTATTGTTGGAACATTATTTCGAATGAAAACCCTCCCACCAGCTCTGAGAGAGTGGAGTTAATCCAAGCTCCTAATGGACTAGGTCTGACTTTTCTAAATGTTCTGTATACTCATCCTGTGTAGAAGATAGTGCTCCTTAGTACTGAGTGTTCAAGAACACTGTAGTAAAACCTCACAGTAATTCCAGATACTATTATTATACCCATTTTATAGTTGAGGAGATCAAGGAATATAAAGATGAAGCATACCACCCAAATTACATAGGATTTAAACAAAAGAGCTGGTATATGCGACCAGGTGGTCTTATTGCCAGAGCCCATGGCCTTAACCAGTAGGTAAACAACCTTTGATATACTGATGGAAAGTCAGGATATCAGCTTTTTGTGGTCCTGTCTCCCCTCTGGACATTTATATTCTAACAGAAGAGTGTCATTGTTTCTCCAATTAGACACAGGACCTTCGAATCATACAAAAAGCAATCTTAATATTTAGATGCATTTCTCAGTGTCATTCAATAAATTAATTTTAATACAGCTAAATACACTTCTTAATGGGGTAAAGGATACATGAAAGTCAATGGGAGATACATTGTGCAGAACAGAGCTTTGTGCAGCTTTAGAGCTTACAAGTGGTACTTTAACAGGGTTCCATTCAATGTCATAAGAAATTGATCTCAGATGCTAGAAAATGGAACTGCTTATGGAAATCTCAGACTCATCCATACCAAGCATGTATTTTTCACATTTCTTTCCAGCTTGCCTCCCACTTACTGTCAAAGCAGTAAGAAAACCTGCAAATGGAGAAGAAATGTTGTAAGCTCTTCAAAAAGCATTCACATACAACTGAGGGAGACATTTTTTTTTTTTTTTTAAGCTTTAACCTGTCCTTTTTGGGTGATCTGATGATAAACTCAAAAGACTAAAAAAACTCAGTATAAAGGACCTACTCGCTTTCTGTGGAAAGCTCCTGCTTTTCTTCCACTCTCTCTCATTCTTCTTCACTTTCCCTCCCTCCTGCTCTTGTATATAACTCATTATAGTCACCCAAGCTTGCTTCCAAGATTCTGAAAATTATTCAAAAGAAGCGATTAGTACAAAATATTAAAATTACAAGGAAAATAAAAACGGAGGCAGCCACTGGATGAAACAAAGCAAATCAGGGGGTAAGTCTTAAAAACAATAGTAATAATTTTTATTCAAAACTAAAGGAATTACAATGATAAAAGTAACATCAGAACCCTGAAGTCCAATTCAAGCCTGATTACTGTCATGAATATTTCAGTAAATATATGCCTTAAACTCAAGAGTTTCTCAAAAAACTAAATGATAGAGGGAAATGTAGCTGGTTCTTTCTTATATATTGATAATTACCAGAAGTCCACTGGACAAGAGATGAAAATATTATAGAGTGTGTTCAGTATGTGTGGAATTTCCCTTGCAAAGAGTTGTCAATTTAGGTGGTACAGGCAAACTTTTCTGTCTTGAGATTACTGTTGAATCTGGTGGAGATGTGTGAGGACTACTCTTTATTTCTCATCCACTGATGGACCATCTCTAAGACACAAGTCTAATAAACAAAAAAGCAAGTCTTTAAGACTCTGAGACTAAATACAGCCTTTAAGTGTATAACCAAAAGAGTGGATCATTCCACTTACTAAAAAAAAAAAAAGTATATCTCAGAGTTTAATTGTTTATCATATAGCAATCTTTGCAGATAAAGGGTGCTGAATTGGTCCTAGTGTGCATGGTTCATTATCATTAATTAACTGTTCATTTGAAGTTAGAGGTTGATAAACGATGTCACTATTGGATGTAAACATCATATTAGATACATTAATGTTAGATATTTATATAAAAGGTTTTCCAGAGGAGGAGGGAAATAAATGAAAACCCACAATATGAAATTGAGCAGACATCTGTTACGGTGGCCAAACCTCCAGCAGGCTGGATTGATGATTATGAACCTATTACTGCTGATATATTACATAGAGCTGTGAGAGTAGAAAGCTTTTCAAATTACATGGAGAGTAATCAACGGCCAGCAGTAATAGCCCCATGCTCTCTCACCTGCTGCATGCCTCCCATAGGAATACATGCATCTCCAAGCCTGGAATTACTGGCAAGACAGAAGGAGCTTTCTTTCGCCTTTAGTTGGACTTTCAAATTACAAAATAAACCATTTTGGCTAGCCAGTCCCACAGTTGGGGTGACAGGAACCACGCTGTCAAAGCACTGCTAGTAGAGGTGGCCTCTGCCTCCTTTTCTCAGCATCTCAAGCCCCGCTGCTGAAGCTTGTCCCCTATGATCTCTTTCTTTGGTCTGTCTCCACTGCATAAATCACATATTTTTAAGAAAAATCAAAGTTCTAAAAACTCACAGTGTATCTCAAGGAAAGGGAGAAGCAGAGGGAGAGGGAGATAGGGAGGGAGGGAGGAAGAGAGAGACAAAGAGGGAAGGAGGGGGAGAGAGAGAGGATGAAAGGAATATGAAGGATTTCTTTAGGAATTTGAATAAAATTCTGAAACAGGAACATTTTACAATTATGAGAATAGAAATTTCAACTATTGTGAATCAGACAGTAGGCTCAGAATCTACCTAACCAAAGCCATAAGCTACCAAGTGCTGGTTACTAAAGCTGGGTGGATAACCTGGTGGTCTGCACTGGTTGTGGACAAATGTCTGATTTCATGCCTACCATATAACATGTTGTGTACTCTTGAAAAACAGCTAACATTGATTTGAGGTTAAGATAACTGGGTTTCCTTCATAATCGTTAGTCTTCTTTGTGTATTTTCTATATAAAAACAATAGTTGGCACTACTTTAGCCTGTATAGCAGCTTCATGTGAATTTGAAAATGGCATGCCTTCCTCAAGGTATATTCTCATTATGTTATAAATTTGTAATAAATGTAAAAATATATTGCAACTGTTCTGTGAAGTGTGCACCTCCCCCCACCCAGGAGTATACCACCTATACAACCACATACAATGCTTTTGGTAGTTTGTATATGATTGATTCCCCATAATTCCAATCCATTGTTTCTTGGCCATCTCACGCTATGCTGTGTTTGCCCAGATACAGCTCGATCTGTATTTTGATCTAACCTGTCATCTCCAGATACACTAATTTGCACATTGGATGGCAGCTCTTACACCAGTAGAATACATGGCACCCAACCTTGGCCATTTCCAAATATTTATTTTATTTTTGCAGATGTCCTAGGTTTTTCATGCAGGCTTTCTCTAGTTGCGGTTTACAGGGGCTTCTCTCTCTTGGTGGCACAAGGTTTTCTCTTATTGAGGAGCTGGGGCTCTAGGCTGTTGGGCTCACTAGTTGCGGTGCAAGGGCTTAGTTGCCCCATGGCATATGAGATCTTAGTTCCCTGACCAGGGCTCGAACCTCCATCCCCTGCATTGGAAATCAGATTCTTAACCACTGGATCCCCAGGGAAGTCCCTACGTTCACTTATTTTTACACTTGCACTTTGATTCTGATCCCATCTCTCTCCTAACTCTTGACTATATTTCTTATTTAGGTTCTTTGTTTACAGAATATTCATGATAGGACTCAAGCTATATTTCATATGTCATACACATGCATACACAAAAAGGTCACTTTCTGATGTAAAACTGGTAGCAATCAGAATAAAAATGATGCCTGAAAGAATTAAATACTTTGAAAGATGTTTACAAACACTTTATTGAAGAAAAGCTCATCTGGTAAAGAATCTGCCTGCAATGCAGGAGACCCAGTTTGATTCCTGGGTCAGGAAGATCCCCTGGAGAAGGGATAGGCTACGCACTCCAGTATTCTTGGGCTTCCACTGTGGCTCAGCTGGTAAAGAATCTGCTGCAGTGCGGGAGGCCTGGCTCTAATCCCTGGGTTGGTAATATCCCCTGCAAAAGGGAAGGACTACCCACTCCAGTATTCTTGCCTGGAGAATTCCCATGGATAGAGGAGACTTGCAGGCTACAGTCTATGGGGTCCCAAAGAGTCAGACACGACTGAGCGACTAAGTACATACTCCATCACAATGGCATCCTTAGGTTTGGAATGTAACTAAACCAACTGTTATTCAGAAGGTAGACTGCATACAAAATAGGGAAGCACAATAATTTTCAGTGTTTATCCTCTACTACCTGGTGGAAACTGCTCCCATATCCGAGAGGTGTGCCCTGCTAATTTAGACAGAAGTGTTCTTTTCTAGGAGAAAGGAAAATTCACCTGCCAGTGATTATCTGACTTGATTGTGCCAGATTTTAACAAGCAGCTGATCTATAACTTAGTCTCCTGAGAGGTCTTACATACAGAATCAGTCATGACTCTTGACTTAGGCCTATTTTTTTCACTGTATTAAACTGGGGCTAAAGTTCTTTTTTAAGTGTCCCCTATGAGTAAGTTTAATGTGAATTCCCTAGGATTTGAAATACTATATATAGATAAGTCGATCAAGTGTAGTTTCTGTTCATAAAACCTGACAATCTGACCCAGATACTTCTGCATGCTACCACAACACTGCAGATCTGCCTGGGAGACCTGTGGAGCACTAGCAAGACTTTCCCTTGAATATTTTACATCTGAATGCCTCCCTCTTAAGTTGGGTTCCTGTTAGGGTATTTATCTGAAACTGGGGATGCAGTCACTTTGCAGGGTCACAGGCATAGCTCCCAGCAACCATCTTGGTTCTGCATGACTTCTATTCTCAGCTGTTTGCTGCTGCTGCTAAGTCGCTTCAGTCGTGTCTGACTCTGTGCGACCCCATAGACAGCAGCCCACCAGGCTACTCCATCCCTGGGATTCTCCAGGCAAGAATACTGGAGTGGGTTGCCATTTCCTTCTTACTACATGGTAAATAGCTGAGGGTAGAAGGTGGACAGAATCACACAGCTGCACACCGTTGATGGGAATAAGAAACATGAGTTGTCATTTGATTCACCCTGGAAAATTCAAGGTACTTCGCCAGGAATCTGAAATTTGAACTGAGAATTTCAGTTGTTCCTTGTGGCTGGAATTGTAGCACATTAGTTTGAAAGCCATGGATGGTCATATGTACTGGGGAGCAGAGAAAGAGAAATGCCACAGTTAAGCAGAGAGGCAAATACGAGACACAGAAAAGATCCTGTGATGCTCCTGACAGATTTCCTATTTTTGGTTCTGGTCCTTTCAGCATGCCTGGATATCATCTGAACCTTGGGGTCTGCAATACATCTCCAGGAGCATCACTACTTTTTTTGTTTGTTTGTTTGCTTAGGTTAATTTATGTTTCTAGTACTTACAGCAAAGTACTAACTATGACAAGTCTATAATTCTGAACTTTTATCAGAACACCTGATCTTCTTACTCATTAGTTTAGTTAATAGAATCTTATATTCATGAATTACAAAGTTATCTGTGGGCTTCCCAGGTGGCACAGTGGTAAAGAATTTGCCCTAAGGCAGAAGTGGCGGGTTTGGTCTGTAGCTCGGGAAGATCCCCTAGAAGAGGGCACAACAATCCAGACCATTGTTCTTGCCTAGGAAATCCCATGGACAGAGAAGCCTGGCGGGCTATAGTCAAGGGGGTCACAAACAGCTGGACACGACTGAGCAACTGAGCCCACACACACTCATGCAAAGTCATCTGTATCCTAGGGCAAATCATTTAACAAGATCCTTAGCTTCTAAAATGGTACAATCCATCAAAGAGTTATTGTGAGGATGACATTATTTAATATAGATACGAAGTCTGAATAACAGTACCAGGCTCATGTGCTAAGTCTCTTCAGTCATGTCCAACTTTTTGCCACCTCATGGACTGTAGCCCACCAGGCTCCTCTGTCCATGGTTTCTCCAAAGCAAGAAGACTATAGCCCACCAGGCTCCTCTGTCCATGGGATTCTCCAGACAAGACTACTGGAGTGGGTTGTCATGCCCTCCTCCAGGGGAGAAGGGACCTTCCCTCCTGACCTAGAGATTGAATCCACATCTCTTTACATCTACATGCATTGGCAGGTAGGTTCTTTACAGCTAGTGCTACCTGGGAAGCCCACCAAGCACACAAGTGTGTTTAAATTTAAATATACAAAATATATTTAAATTTAATAATTTTATAATTATCTGCATTAACATGATTAATGAGGGTCTTTTCATACTCTTTCTATAATAAGAAAGCATATTGGGAATGTTATTTATGTTTTAGCTTAACTCATAAGTCCAAAATGGAGTTTTATTTTTATTTTTTGGCCACAATGTGTGGCATGCAGGATCTAAATTCCCTGACCTGGGATCGAACCTATGTCCCCTGCAGTGGAAGCTCAGAGTCTTAACCACTGGACTGCTGGGGAAGTTCTCAAAGTGGAGTTTTACTTAGTACTTAGTAATACACTATTGATTAATTAATTCATTCAGGAACAAGTTATGGGTACTTCATATGTTCATGTGTGTGGTATAAAAATTATATTACATTACTGTTTATAGACAATCTTATGTTCAATCTAGGATTTTAATTAATGAGACATTTTCTCTCAAGTTATGTCTTATCTGGATTAATCATTCTTTGGCTTCAGAGGAAAAAAAAAGAACTGATCTTCTTTGAAGATAATTCTGTAATATATAGCTAGACGTGAATGTTTGTTTACTAAGCAAAAGAGGTATAAAGGTGAGCATATTTTAAGTTTTATAATTACTTACGTGATTTAATTATTAAGAAGCTAGGCAGAATCCCACTAGGGATGGTTACATCCCTTCATTCTGAGGCTTCTCTAAAAAGAGGGTTCTTTTGATGCTGAGGAATACTTGTTCCAACAGGCCCACTGAGTATTTGAAGCTTATTTAAAAGGTCACATTTTCAGGCAAGACTTCAGTCATATAGTCCAGATGGGCTAAAATACAAAGGATTTTAAGTACTTCGAAGTTTGAGCTGTTAATACAAGGATTCATGGACTGACTTCTTAGATGCTGTTTTAACTGAGGAGAGTTCCATTTGGAAATGTTACAAGTAATTTTCAAGAGGGGTTAAAGTGACAAGAAGCCTCCTCTACCACCAACACATAACAACTTGGCATGGACAAATATCAATGAAAAACTTTTCTCTGGACAGTCTGAAAAGGTACTCTTATAAACTATTGAAAAAATGTCACTTAAATCAATACTTGACTCTGAGATTCACTAAGAGATCTGAGAAAGTCAAGCTACTAAACCAAACCTGCACACTATAACATATCAGCAAATTTTATCCCTCATAAGTTGTCATTATAACATTTCTTTGGACATTTTCTAGTTTAGGAGTTTCCTAGCCTTCTTCATATCTTACCCTGTAGATCTCAGCTCTGTGAGATAATAAAATATTTTTATAACAAATATTTTCACTTTTCTGAAATGAAATGAATAGATGACAAAACTACCAATAATGTAATTTTAAGTCAAAGTAATTCCCAGCTTTAACAATTTTAAGAAATAAAAGGAAAGTATTTATATTAAAATAATACGCACAACTGGAGTAGAACATAAATGATTCCATCTGATGCCTGTTCTTGACTATCTGGGAAAATATTTAAAAACTGAATAAGACAACTCAGTACATCTGCAGGATACTTAGCAGTCATTGTTTCCACTGTCTCAGCACACTCATCACTGATATAACCAAAAAAGCCTTCCATAAAATTCTAAAACTCTCCCTAGTAACATAGCTATCTCATTGTTCTAACCATTACCACTGCCATTTCTAAAAAAAAATTAAACCACAATTCCAATGATAATCATTCAGTTCAGTTCAGTTCAGTTGCTCAGTAGTGTTTGACTCTTTGCAATCCCATGAATCACAGCACGCCAGGCCTCCCTGTCCATCACCAACTCCCGGAGTTCACTCAGACTCACGTCCATCGAGTCAGTGATGCCATCCAGCCATCTCATCCTCTGTCGTCCCCTTCTCCTCCTGGCCCCAATCCCTCCCAGCATCAGAGTCTTTCCAGTGAGTCAATTCTTCGTGTGAGGTGGCCAAAGTACTGGAGTTTCAGCTTTAGCATCATTCCTTTCAAAGAAATCCCAGGGTTGATCTCCTTCAGAATGGATTGGTTGGATCTCCTTGCAGTCCAAGGGACTCTCAAGAGTCTTCTCCAACACCACAGTACAAAAGTATTGATTCTTTGGCACTCAGCCTTCTTCACAGTCCAACTCTCACATCCATACATGACCACAGGAAAAACCATAGCCTTGACTAGATGAACCTTTGTTGCAAAGTAATGTCTCTGCTTTTCAATATGCTATCTAGGTTGGTCATAACTTTTCTTCCAAGGTGTAAGCATCTTTTAATTTCATGGCTGCAATCACCATCTGCAGTGATTTTGGAGCCCAAGGCAAATTGGAAGTGGTCAAACAGGAGATGACAAGAGTGAATGTCGACATTCTAGGAATCAGTGAGCTAAAGTGGACTAAAATGGATGAATTTAACTCAGTGACCATTGTATCTACTACTGTGAATCCCTCAAAGTTCAGTTGCTCAGTAGTGTTTGACTCTTTGCAATCCCATGAATCACAGCACGCCAGGCCTCCCTGTCCATCACCAACTCCCGGAGTTCACTCAGACTCACGTCCATCGAGTCAGTGATGCCATCCAGCCATCTCATCCTCTGTCGTCCCCTTCTCCTCCTGGCCCCAATCCCTCCCAGCATCAGAGTCTTTCCAGTGAGTCAATTCTTCGTGTGAGGTGGCCAAAGTACTGGAGTTTCAGCTTTAGCATCATTCCTTTCAAAGAAATCCCAGGGTTGATCTCCTTCAGAATGGATTGGTTGGATCTCCTTGCAGTCCAAGGGACTCTCAAGAGTCTTCTCCAACACCACAGTACAAAAGTATTGATTCTTTGGCACTCAGCCTTCTTCACAGTCCAACTCTCACATCCATACATGACCACAGGAAAAACCATAGCCTTGACTAGATGAACCTTTGTTGCAAAGTAATGTCTCTGCTTTTCAATATGCTATCTAGGTTGGTCATAACTTTTCTTCCAAGGTGTAAGCATCTTTTAATTTCATGGCTGCAATCACCATCTGCAGTGATTTTGGAGCCCAAGGCAAATTGGAAGTGGTCAAACAGGAGATGACAAGAGTGAATGTCGACATTCTAGGAATCAGTGAGCTAAAGTGGACTAAAATGGATGAATTTAACTCAGATGACCATTGTATCTACTACTGTGAATCCCTCAGAAGAAACGGAGTAGCCATCATGGTCAACAAAAGAGTCCGAAATGCAGTACTTGGATGCAATCTCAAAAACAACAGAATCATCTCTGTTTGTTTCCAAGGCAAACTATTCAATATCACAGTAATCCAAGTCTATGCCCCAAACAGTAACCCTGAAGAAGCTGAAGTTGAACGGTTCTATGAAGACCTACAAGACCTTTTAGAACTAACACCCAAAAAAGATGTCCTTTTCATTATAGGGGACTGGAATGCAAAAGTAGGAAGTCAAGAAACACATGGAGTAACAGGTAAATTTGGCCTTGGAATGTGGATGAAGCAGGGCAAAGATTAATAGAGTTTTGCCAAGAAAATGCACTGGTCATAGCAACACAAGAGAAGACTACACATGGACATCACCAGATGGTCAACACCGAAATCAGATTGATTATATTCTTTGCGGCCAGAGACGGAGAAGCTCTATACAGTCAACAAAAACAAGACCAGGAGCAGACTGTGGCTCAGGTAATGAACTCCTTATTGACAAATTCAGACTGAAACTGAAGAAAGTAGGGAAAACCACTAGACCATTCAGGTATGACCTAAATCAAATCCCTTAGGATTATACAGTGGAAGTGAGAAATAGATTTAAGGGACTAGCTCTGATAGATAGAGTGCCTGATGAACTATGGACGGAGGTTCGTGACAAATTGACAAATTCAGACTGAAACTGAAGAAAGTAGGGAAAACCACTAGACCATTCAGGTATGACCTAAATCAAATCCCTTAGGATTATACAGTGGAAGTGAGAAATAGATTTAAGGGACTAGCTCTGATAGATAGAGTGCCTGATGAACTATGGACGGAGGTTCGTGACATTGTATGGGAGACAGGGATCAAGACCATCCTCATGGAAAAGAAATGCAAAAAAGCAAAATGGTTGTCTAGGGAGGCCTTACAAATAGCTGTGAAAAGAAGAGAGGCAAAAGCCAAGGAGAAAAGGAAAGATATAAGCATCTGAATGCAGAGTTCCAAAGAATAGCAAGAGGAGATAAGAAAGCCTTCTTCAGTGATCAATGCAAAGAAATAGAGGAAAAGAACAGAATGGGAAAGACTAGAGACCTCTTCAAGAAAATCAGAGATACGAAGGGAACATTTCATGCAAAGATGGGCTCGATAAAGGACAGAAATGGTCTGGACCTAACAGAAACAGAAGATATGAAGAAGAGATGGCAAGAATACACAGAAGAATTGTACAGAAAAGATCTTCACGACCTGGATAATCAAGATGGTGTGATCTCTCATCTAGAGCCAGACATCCTGGAATGTGAAATCAAGTGGGCCTTAGAAAGCATCACTACGAACAAAGCTAGTGGAGGTGATGGAATTCCTTGAGATCAAAGTGCTGCACTCAATGTGCCAGCAAATTTGGACAACTCAGCAGTGGCCACAGGACTGGTAAAGGTCAGTTTTCATTCCAATCCCAAAGAAAGGCAATGCCAAAGAATGCTCAAACAATTGTACAATTGCACTTATATCACTTGCTAGTAAAGTAATGATAATCATTCAGTTCAGTTCAGTCGCTCAGTTGTGTCCAAGTCTTTGTGACCCATGAATTGCGGCACGCCAGGCCTCCCTGTCCATCACCAACTCCCGGAGTTCACTCACACTCGCATCCATCGAGTCATTGATGCCATCCAGCCATCTCATCCTCTGTCGTCCCCTTCTCCTCTGGCCCCAATCCCTCCCAGCATCAGAGTTTTTTCCAATGAGTCAACTGTTCACATGAGGTGGCCAAAGTACTGGAGCTTCAGCTTTAGCATCATTCCCTCCAAAGAAATCCCAGGGCTGATCACCTTCAGAATGGACTGGTTGGATCTCCTTGCAGTCCAAGAGACTCTCAAGAGTCTTCTCCAACATCACTGTTCAAAAGCATCAATTCTTTGGCGCTCAGCCTTCTTCACAGTCCAACTCTCACATCCATACATGACCACAGGAAAAACTAAAGCCTTGACTAGATGGACCTTAGTCGGCAAAGTAATGTCTCTGCTTTTGAATATGCTATCTAGGTTGGTCATAACTTCATTAGTCCCTAATAAAACAATTTTACTTATCTATATTTATTATGTATATTGTTTATTAATACCATATAGCTATCTTAAAAAAAAAAAGTTAACATCATCTCTCAATGGCCAGCTCCTTGGTTCAGCTGAAGGATGTGTTGTTCTCTTGGCAGCTAGAGAGGTAATAGCAGCAGTGGCAAGACTTGATGCCTAGATTTTTCTTAGGAAATGTCTACATTCGGCCAGTCCCCTCTCTTGCTGAGTCAATGGGCCAGTTTTGGTTAGGGGATCCACTTCTACTCATATCTAGTCCAGAAGGGCTAAACAGGGTTTCAGTCCAGGTCTTAGGATAGAACTTAGGTGTGTGTACATGTGTGGTAAGTCACTTCGGTTGTGTCCAACTGTTTGCAACCCCATGGACTGTAACTCACTAGGCTCCTCTGTCCATGGGATTCTCCAGGCAGGAATGTTGGAGTGCGTTTCCCTGTCCTCCTCCAGGGGATCTTCCTGATCCAGGGATTGAACCCATGTCTCTTACACCCCCTGCATTGGCAAGTGGGTTCTTTACCTGGGAAGCCCAGGATAGAGCATATATGTAGGCCTAAATCAATCAATATATATAAAAAAAATGTTATTGGTAATTCCTAGCACTCTAAAATGCAGAGACAGTGATATCTAAAGAGTCGTTGATTGTTATTTTTTATTTGAAAAGTTGACACTGGTTTCAGACACAGAAACAATATAATATAAGTACTGTTTTTTTAGGAAATGCTTAAACTTTGTTACAAGACTTTGAGAGATTATGAAAGTTTTGATGTATGGGTACAAGTTATGTGAGTTTTTAAAGAGCAGGAGCTATTACTAAATGGAAACACTGGTTTCCAGCGAGAGCATCTATGCATTGGTCTAGTCTTGTTATCAGATAACCCTGATATCAGAGCATCAGGGCGGTCCACCCATGAAGAAAAATAATCCTGATAAAATATAGGATCTGAAGATTAGCTAAAGCAGGCTTGTTCAAAGGTGTCCAAACAGTTGTGCATTATAACGTGAAATAATATAGTATGAGCAGTTTTACCTGTAAGTTTGAGAGATGTGCCTTCAGACTGTTTTCAGAGTCTGATTGGTTATGATTGCAAAAAAGCAGATTTTCCCATCTTCTCACTTAGATGGCTGTCCTAGAATCTGTGTTTACATCCATATCTTTATATATATATTCATCTATATATATTTAATTTTGGTGCACTGGGTCTGTGTTGCTGCACACAGGCTGTCTCTAGCTGTGGTGAGCGGATGCCACTCTCCAGTTGCAGAGCACAGGCTTTTCATTTTTCATGAAGCACCACCTCTAGAGTGTGCAGGCTCAGCGGTTGTGGTGCTCGGGCTTAGGTGCTCCACAGCATGTAGAATCTTCCCGGACCAGGTACTGAACATGTGTCTCCTGCACGGGCAGGCAGATTCTCGACCATGGGACCACAAGGGAAGTCTCCACCAATATTTATAACTATCTATTCTTTTTTTTGTGGCAACACAAAGAATATTTTGGTGTTTGGAGTCAACAAAAAGACCCAACCATCAGAAGAGATATAGCAACTGACTTCAATCATGTAGCCTTAACTGCTTGAATAGAAATTATGAAGAATCTGCACACATCCAGTTTATTCATAATTTTATATATAAAATTCATATATTATACTTTTTCATATATATCTTCTAATTTTATAAATGAAAATTTAGTTAAAGTCAAAGATTTAGAAGGTCCTAGTCAATCAACAAGATAGCTCAAGATAAACAACAAAAGGAAGCATAGAAAGGCAGTACAATTACTGATTAAGCATTAATGTTGGCCCTAGCCTGCCTATCTCTTAGCTGTGGTGTGCTGTGCTGACTGTGCTTAGTCACTCAGTCGTATCTGATTCTTTGCGACCCCGTGGACTGCCACCTGCCAGGCTCCTTTGTCCATGGGGAATCGGCCAGCAAGAACATTGGAGTGGCTTTCCATGCACTCCTCCAGGGGATCTTCTCAACCCAGGGATCGAACCCAGGTTTTCCGCATTGCAGACAGATTCTTTACTGTCTGACTCACCAGGGAATCCCCTTAGCTGTGCTAACATGGATTAAATATGAATCTAGCTGAGCTTTATTTATTTATTTATTTTTATAAAATGGTGCAATAATTGTATCTTCCTTGCAAATGATGTATGTAGAATTTTAAGGGGATTCACATGTAAAGAACTCAGAAGGTGCCTAACACAGGACACACACTCAGGAAATATTACTGATATCTGTTGGCTCTTCAGTTCCAGCAGTTTTTATTTCTAGGTAAACTCCTGAGTGAAAAAAGGGCTAAGATCTGAATAGAATATCATTTAAGTCATTTTGTGACCACTCTGGTTGAAGTACCATATGATTATATAAACTGACTATTCCAGATTTGGATCAACATGGCATGGAAGCGTAAAACAAAGTAAAAGGGGATCTGAAAAGCAGTCTGTTGGCAAGTCTATTTTTCAGAAAGATTCAGGGGGTTCCTCTAGTGATTTTTGACAGGAGTAAAGTCTAATGGGATTATTTCCAAGTTGGTCATAAGAAAGTGACACAGACTAAATCTATGTTTCATTGGGTAATGCTGGTGTCTGATATCATGTGGTAAAAATAGCTCACCCACCCAAGACTGTAACACCTATAACCTTAGTTTCCTTACCTCAGATCCTGTGTACCAAGTAGGTACTTGAAAACATGTGCCACTTGTAAAACATGCTCCTGCAAATTAATTATTGTAAAACAAGGTCATATAATAAAAGATGAACAATTTTAAGTTTCAGCTAAGTTAAAGCATGTAGTTCTTTATCGCTTTGTACTTTAATGGTGTGAATTTTATGGATTTTTTTACTTGGAGAAATTATTTATTGGTGGTCATGGAGTTATTTGAAGTCAATATAAAAATAAGCAACAAAAGTATTTTACTGTTCAACTTGAACAAAATGAGTTTAATTTGCATGCGACCAAAGTTCTGAAGACTGCATTGCATGTAGCAGCTTTGCCTGACTTCAAAGACACTGGAGATCAAAACAAAATCAAGTTCTGAGGAGCGATTCTCTTATTTTCCTTCCTTAACAAGCGTGATTTTGTTGTCTTTGTTGGTGTTGGTCATTTCAAGGCAATGTTAGAGTCTGTGGTGCTGTCGATGTTTGAGTGACTTCATCTTAACATCAGAAGTAAGAGTGGCAGTTAAGGAAAACATGGAAAGTCTGACATCTGAGGAAGAGCCTGTGATTGGAATCTGAAAACCTGAAGCCGGGACCTTTGTACTATTTCAGTCTCCCACTTGCACAGCAGTGCAAGTGCTCTCACCAGATTGGACTTACGTTGTGACATTTCCCCTTTCCTTTCCATTTTTTTGTATGTGATCATACAACATGAAGATCATTGACTGTCCCTGTTAAGCCTGCCCGAACCAAAGGGCAGTGACCTTTTCCGCATTCTGTCATCGGCTGGGTACGTTTGTCCCAGTCTTCTTCCTTTGTTTTCTCAGGGAAGGAAATTCAGAGCCAATCAAACTGTAAAATCCTGAGTGGGTTAAAACCAGGCCAGGGCTGCTTAAGCAGTGCTAACGTTTTTGGAGATCATTTTTGTGACAGAGATTGAAAGGAGTATAGAAAATAGCACAACGGGATTCAATTCACGTGACAAAAGAAAATTGTACAAAGTTTAATCCATTCCCATTACTGTCTCAAGATTGTAATCTCCTTGGATCTGACCCTAGGGAAGATATTTTTTTCCTACAATACGCTTCATCAAGTTGCTTTAGAAGTGGTGCTGTTGGCTGGAGGGAGGCGGCGCGAGTTATATAACACACAATTTAAGATAATGGACTTTGAAAAGGAGAAATTAATATAAACAGATGAGGCCAACAAAGCTTCAGTCATCTAGAAGGTAGTTTCAATCACCACTGACATTAAACAATATCACCCCCACTGAGTCTACACCATGTTTATTATCATTTAATTTCTTGCCCAAATTGTTGCTTTCTTATCGTGATGTTGCAGGGATTGCAAGCTCTGTTATGACTACAATTGGTAAAAAAAAAAAAAAAAAATTGCATTCATCTAAGTGAGTAACAAGATACAGAGACTGAGCTCTCTATCTTAACCTTTTGTGGCTTTAAATATTCCACTGAAAACATTAGCAAAAATGGAAGCTATAGCATTTCCATAATTATCACAGCGCTGTCTTTGTTCTTATAATGATAGAATCCATACTTTCAATTTGGAGTGCTTAATAATAGCAGCTGTCTTGTCTGCTCAACTGTGGGGTTTTAGGGCTCCCATAATTATTCATTTTCACTCACTTGACAGTGGGTGTTTCCTTGAAATATTTCAGGCCACATCAGAAGACACACTTTTAAAATCGTTTTAAGTATCCTGCTATATACAACAATATTGAACTATGCATTAATAAACCAAATTTAATTGACTTGGAGGCACATAAGTCCTTATTAATATATTTTAGTACTAAAAACTGATTGCTACAAATTGTCAGCCAAATACAAATGCAGGCATGATCGTACTTTTAATGTATGAAGGTCCTCTGTCTCTTGGTCCTTAAAATCTCATTTCACTTGTTTTCACCTTCTCCCTTGCTCTCTGCTTCCTCATGTTCTTGCTTCAGGTTTTCCTTCTCCTCTTATTTGTAAAAATATTTTCTTTTGAAATAGTTTCAGCACACTGTTGTTGGTAATAGTACACATATGCATGCATGTTATAATCTCTCACTATAAACATTTATAGTAAATAATAATGGGAAATAATTGATCTGGTTTATTCCCAATATTCATATTTTATTTATTATTGTAATTAGCTTGATGCATATCAGAAAGATGGAGGGCCATTTTTCACTTTCTATGGGTAGGTTTCTGTTTGAGCTTTTTCCCTTTCAACTACCCATTAATAAGTTTTAGTAAATGATAAGAGGAGGGCTGGGTGAAAGGCAGACTGTATCCATGCAACAGTGTTCTTTACCATGATGGATGAAAATTATATGCTTCTGAGTGTGTCTACATGTGCCTGAGAAAAGAGGTTCAAAAGATGAGGAAGGTAGTTTTATGAGTATGCTGTGGAGATGCTAAAGAGGATAATTGAGGGAGACAGGTTTTTATGAGACATTAGGGCAGAGACAGAGGGCGTGTGTATGGGAGGTTGGGGTGGGGGTAGGGACCGTGTGTAAGCAGTTATAGAATGCTCTCAGGGCACTGATGCTGGGATCTGTAGACCCTTAATACTCTTTCATGTAAAAGTACACATTCCAGGGATAGTACAGAGGTTAAGTTCTTACATTATGCATATAGCACTCATATTTAATCTAAACAATTCATCCTAATATTTTTTTAAAAACAAAGCACTGTACATTGTATTCAATTATTAAATTAATGCACACCTTAATTGTATAATTGAAAGTGACTAAAAGAAGCTGTATTAAATTTTGAAAGTCCTTGCCACTGTACATAATTTTGAAAATTTATAATAGTAAGAAAGATCTATCATAGATAACCACTCTGAACAATTTAATGAATTTTATTTTTAAAATTTTATTCATTTTCCCCCTAATTTTATGAAACAATACTTCTAAATCCTGTGTTGTTGTTGTTTTGCTTATTTTTCTCTTTAGTCCATTGATTTTCACATCCAAATATGAAACTGGGGCTCCAGACAGCTCATAGAAAATACCATATCTTTTTCTAAATCATATAAATATATTTCAGGAAATGCTCTCACCAGGCAGAGGCAATCATGTAGATATACCATTGATGCTGCTGCTAAGTCGCTTCAGTTGTGTCTGACTCTGTGCGACCCCATAGACGGCAGCCCACCAGTCTCCCCTGTCCCTGAGATTCTCCAGGCAAGAACACTGGAGTGGGCTGCCATTTCCTTCTCCAATGCATGAAAGTGAAAAGTGAAAGTGAAGTCGCTCCGTCGTATCTGACTCTTAGCGACCCCATGGACTACAGCCCACCAGGCTCCTCCATCCATGGGATTTCCCAGGCAAGAGTACTGGAGTGGGGTGCCATTGCCTTCTCCACTAGAAAGCATTAAGGATTCAGTTCCAAAGATGGAAAGTTTCTACTGACTCTCAAGTACACGCACTGCTTTGTTCATTACTAAATGACAGGTATCGTTTTATAATTCAGTGTAACAACTCTTGCTGCCAAATATAATCTCTCTCCTCATGTATGCAAATTTAATTTATAGCCACAGCATTTCTTTTTTCACAATATCTATATCCATATTTCTCAGAAATTATCAACCTTTACCCAAATACTTACTAACAATAAATAAGTCGATCTATGAAGAGGCTGTACTAGTGTTTCCCAGAGAAACAGAACCAATAGGGGATAGATAGATAGATAGAAAAAGCCTTATTATGAGGGGTTGGCTCATTCAGCTAGGGAGGCGAAAAAGTCCCATGATCTGCCCTTTGCAAATTGGAGGCCCAAGATAAAGAGAGGTGTGGTTTTTGTCCAAGGCCAAAGGGTTGAGAACCAGGAATTCAATGGTCTAAGTCCTAGGCTGCATCTGAAGACTTAAGAAACAGGACAGCCAATGTCTGAGGACAGGAGAAGATGGATATCCCAGAATTGACAGAGACCAAATTTTCCCTTTCTCCTGGGGTTGCAAAGAGTCGGGCACGACTGAGCGACTTCACTTTCACTTTCACCACCCTTATGCGCTATCCAGGCCCTCAATCTACCAAACCAAATACTAATCTTGCCTGGAAACACCCTTGCAGTCATACCCAGAAATAATATCTTACCAGCTATCTGGGATCTCTTAGCCTGGTCAAGATGACACATAAAATTAACCATCACAGAGGTTCAGTATTAAACATTTTCCAGAGAAACTGAAGTAACTGTGACAGACTGTTGAAAGATGTCAGAGTTTTCTAATTATTCCAAGAACAAAGACTGGTCAGGACATTAGTCATGATATTATTCCATAGCAGTAACATTAAAACATTTAAGAAATATCAGTTATCTAGATATACTTCTTATTGGCCGTGTCCTCAGAGAATCAAGACTTACTTTCCCTGGATATTAGAAATAGACTAAGCAAAAGAGACACAAATGTAAAGAACAGATTTTGGAGTCTGGGAGAGGGAGAGGGTAGATGATTTGGGAGAATGGCATTGAAACATGTATACTATCATGTAAGAACGAAAAGCTAGTCTAGGTTCGATACAGGATACAGGATGCTTGGGGCAGGTGCAGTGGGATGACCCAGAGAGATGATATGGGGAGGGTGGTGGGATGGGGGCTCAGGGTTGGGAATTCATCTACACCTGTGGCGGATTCATGTCAATGTAGGGCAAAGCCAATACAGTATTGTAAAGTACAAAAAAAAAAAAAGACAGCTCAATAGTAGTATAATGCAGTATTTTATATATTTTAAAAAGATAACTAATGAGAACATAATGTGCAGCACAGGGAACTCTACATAATGCTCTGTGGTGACCTGGATAGGAAGAAAGTGAAAAAGGGTGGAAATATATGTATTAGTATGCTGATTCATTTTGCTATACATGACAAACTGACAACATTGCAAAGCAACTACATCCCAATAAAAATTAATTTTTAAAAATCACACACAAAAAAATAGAGTAAGAATCATGAACCAGGCTCAAGCCTAGTTGATGCTTGAAAGCATTCCATTGGACATTTCAATGGTTTAATGGCATCCCACTCCAGTACTCTTGCCCGGAAAATCCCATGGACGGAGGAGCCTGGTGGGCTGCAGTCCATGGCGTTGCTAGGAGTTGGACACGACTGAGCGACTTCACTTTCACTTTTCCTTTCATGCATTGGAGAAGGAAATGGCAACACACTCCAGTATTCTTGCCTGGAGAATCCCAGAGACGGGGGAGCCTGGTGGACTGCCGTGTATGGGGTCGCACAGAGTCAGACACGACTGAAGCGACTTAGCAGCAGCAGCAGCAGCAGCATAGTGCATAAACGAGGCTTAAATGGTAAAGATTCTGCCTGCAATGTGGGAGACCCAAGTTTGATCCCTGGGTTGGTAAGATCCCCCAAAGAAAGGAATGGCAACTCACTCCAATATTCTAGCCTGGAGAATTCAATGGACAGAGGAGCCTGGTGAGTTACAGTCCATGGGGTCGCCAAGAGTTGGACATGACTGAGCAACTGAGTGGCTGAGCACAGCACACGTTGTGCATAAAAATGTCCATATAAACTTATCTAAAAATAAACGTGAACTGTGTGGCTTTTATTTGAGAAATGAGCATATTATGAAATTACTCCAAGTAAAGCAAGGTGTTACAGTTCTTAAAGTCTAGAAACCTCTGGCTTTAGCTGGTAAACTATACTGTGACCTCAAGCTGTGTGTGTGTGTGTGTGTGTTACTTGCTTAGTCGTGTCCGACTCTTTGCAGCCCACCAGGCCCCTCTGTCCATGGGATTCTCTAGGCAAGAACACTAGAGTGGGTTGCTGTTTAGGAATATACATAAAATAAAATTAAAAAATTAAAAGATAAAGCAAAAAAAAGTAAAATAAAATGAAGCAACTTATATAGCCCAATGTAATTCTCTTAGGTCAAAAAGTATAACAATTTACTGCAAGTCTGTGGCTTTCTTAATCTGAAAGCCTCAAGAACATTTGTATAAACCAGTGGTTCAAGACATTCATTTTAGTTTAATAATTATCTATTTAGTATTTAAGATGTGCCAAGAACCATGTGAGATGCTGCAGCTAAAATATTGAATAAGACAACAGAGCATGCAGGTCTGTGGAGGTTAACATCCAGCAGGAAAGCAATATCATTAAACACGCAATTACAACTAAAGGTGTTTGCAGTTAGAAGAGATGTGGGATTAAGTGGACAAACAGCGTGCTGTTTGTAATTGGGGCTTTAGGAAAAGCTTCCCAGGAAAAATTACAGCTAAGCTGTGACCCAGACTACAGGTAAGGTTTATCCCATTAAAGCTGGAATAGCAATAATAAGAAAGGGGGAAAAAATTTTAAGGAAAATAAAACAAAATATAGGTAAAAAGAACAGTATGTGTAAAAACTGTGGAGATGGAGAGATATGAGTCTATGACCCAATTTTAAGGTTTGGAATGGCAAGAGATGAGTCTGGGGAGCTAACGTGGTCTTATTTTCAATGTATTCTGTGGGAAGTTAGTTGGGGGTTGAAAAATATTTGAATACATTTAGGAAATATGGGCCATTCCCACAGGACCTCTCAGAGCCTTGACTATGTTAGTATTCACCACATAAATCTCCAATGTTTAGAACTTCTGAACTAAGTTATTGTCTTGCTACACTGTTGTTGTTTTTTTTAAGCTGTCTATAGGAAGTTGACTCCATGACCACTTCACTATTTCTCTCTGAAGTGAAAGTGAAAGTCGCTTCGTCCTTATCCACTCTTTGCAACCCATGGGCTATACAGTCCTTGGAATTCTCCAGGCCATAATACAGGAATGGGTAGCCTTTCCCTTCTCCAGGGGATCTTCCCAACCCAATAATTGAACCAGGGTTTCCTGCATTGCAGGCGGATTCTTTACAACTGAGCTATTTTAACTGGGAGGAAAAAAAAAAAGGTATAAGAAGATGAGCTCAGACAGGATTTGGGTAGTAGTGTACAATTTCTTGGTATATTTCTATTGCCCTGAACCTAGAGTACTTCATCTACTGTGGAATCCTGACTAAGTCCAAAAACTTAATTTCTTTAGTGAGTTATAGGTATGCATATTCACCTCCATGCAAAGCTCACAGTAGACAAGAATCATCTACCACCCATAATATTTTTTCCTGACTCCTAAAGGAGTGTTTTCCTATACTAAGTGCACATTTTAAAGGCATTGATGTATTCTACTACTCAGAAACTTATTTTATGTGACAGCCATAGCCACCCCACCACAAAACAAATGAATGAGTAAATAAATATATAAATAAGTAAGAATACAGGCAGCATGTTCCAAGAACTGTACATCTTCTTGATGGAAAATCGATATACAGTGGATCTGGAAATCGAGACTGTTGAGCTAAGTTTTTGTTTATGTTCCAGATAATTCCAGTTTCTGCTGTCATCAGGACTGTAAAAAGAGGGCTTTCCTGCATTCCCATTTCATAAAACCCTTTATGGATCATAAGAAGCTATTTGCAATTATGTTAATTCAAATTCTAAATTCTGCCTAAATGAAGTTGACAGACTGCAGACAGCCAAGTGATGGGAATGGGTACAAATAAATTCTGTGAATGATAATTATTGATCTGCAAAGTGCATTTGATTTGGATCAGTACTAGAACAAAGGCACAAATGTGGCGAAAGCTCATACAGTCCTATTGAAGACATGGACAAGAACATCTTTGTAGCGTGGACAGAGCTGAAATGTTCCTGAGAGAAGAGTAAGAATTCCTTCTGTTTCAATTTCTTTTAACACATGGGTGTTTAAACCTTAGTGGTTTCTGTTTCCATACTCAAATCCTGATTTAAGAAGCTACTTTCAAAACATTTATTACCACTCCAGCCATTGCACCACAACCCTGTTATTGGTGTTTAAAATGTATACATTTATAAATTATGAATAGAAATTTATAGTCAGTAAAAAATCAGTGTTTTTCTTTTAATTTAAATTAGCAAAAGATCTATGACAGTGAAAAATCTCTTCAATTCTTCCATTCATTCTGGAAATGGAGATCTTACTTTTGTTTTAAGCAAAGTTGTCTTTGTGCAGTCATTGAAGTAGTCCTGCCCCAAACACACAATTGAATGGTGCCAGCATGGGCCAGTCAGTTAAGCAGAACTCTAGCAGAGGTCTCAGTTCTCATAAGGCAGGTACAGTAACAACCTGCCTTTACATCTACAGGAAGGAGTGAAAATAACCTTGGATCCTTATCTCCATTAGATCCATCCAAACACAAAGATGACCAAGACTTAGTGGACTAGCTTGTTCTAGGTGCTCATGCCTAGACATTCTCTTCCAATACATCTGAATTTGATTTGAGGAATTTCTTATTTTTTAGCAGCACTGTGAGTGGTCATAATAAAAGAGCTCCTTCAGAATAGAAATTTTCCATCTTGTATTCCTGGGACCCAACACGGTGCCTGGTACCTATCAGACCCTTAAAAATTAATCTTTTAAACTAAGCTAAATTAAAAAAAAAAAACTGAAATATGATTGGACATGAGTATGGCTCTGTTAGTCAAAACAGGTTGTATTTGCAACAGGAAGAAATACCACTGAAGTCTTGGTTGTTACAACAAAGGCTTATTGACTATGCTCATAGTCCCGGCCACTTTCCAACGGCAGCGAGCGTCCAGGAAGCCACTCAGGGGTCCAGGCCGACAAAGAAATTACCGTGATGCAGCCTCACCTTGCAGTGGTGTCACTCCCTCTGTGGTGGCTTTCGAAATCACCATGGAAGGGAAAAGGTGTGTGGGAAGGGTTTTCCCTACCAATCAAGGGTTTTCGCTTGAGATCAATACACATTAGTTTATTTCCTATCCTTTGGCCAGAATTAGCCTGTGACCCCACCAAAATGCAAGGTGGCTGGAATGTGTGACACTCCTATGGCCTCAGAAGGAGAGACCTGATGGTGGTGAACATCAGAGGTGTTAATCGCTGAAGGTGACATATCAGAGTCATTTTTTTCATATGCTTCTTTACGACATTTTAGGAAGTGCTCAAATATCATTCACGGACTCCTCCACGTCAGCTCTCCTGTCGTGCTTCCCCACTGCAGCTCAACCCATGCATATGCATTCTTTTCATGGAAAAGCTAATGAGTGACAAGATCACCAAATAGGCACAGTATCTTTCGTAGAGTGTGTTAGTTGCTCAGTTGTGTCTGACTCTGCATCCCACGGACTATAGTCCACCAGGCTCCTCTGTCCATGGGCAAGAAATTCCCAGGCAGGAAACTGGAGTGGGTTGCTATCTCTTTCTCCAGGAGATCTTCCTTACGCAGGAATCGAACCTAGGTCTCCTGCATTGTAGGCAGATTCTTCACTGTCTGAGCTACCAGAGAAGCCCTAGCCCTTCCCACAAAGATTTACATTAGTAAAATATGATATAAATTGCACTCAAACATTGATCCCTGACTTTTAGAGAGTTAAAAAATACACTTGTGAGAATTGAACACAGCTGAAAAGGTCTCCAAGAGCATGTGGTTGGTGGTTAGATATTGAACAAAACACTTTGGAACTTAACCCAAATAACTATTAATTCTTCCAGATTGATGTCAGTATTTTGTCTACCAAATAACACTGTGGATTGAAACTACTTGATATGTCTGCCCTATACCCGAAGAAGAGAGAAAAGAAGAGGGTGTTTCATGTGTAATCACTGTTACATGGGAATAGAATAGAGACATAGTTTTAAATATTGTCTTAAATACAAAAAGATAGTTAAACTGGCTGGTCTGTGTGTGCTGTCTCTCAGTCATGTCCAACTTTTTGAGACCCCCTGGTAGCCCACCAGGCTTCTCTGTCCATGGGGTTCTCCAGGCAAGAATACTGGAGTAGGTTGCCATTTCCTATTCCAGGGGATCTTCCCGACCCAGGGGTTGAGCCTGTGTCTCCTGCATTGGCAGGCAGATTCTTTTATCACTATGTCACCTAGGAAGCCCAAACTGGCTGTTAGTATAAGTTAAAATTTTATTTAAAAAAATGAAACTTACAAGCTGTTTTGTTACTGTATGAGGACTCTGATGGTTAGCTATATATTCAACTTAAAAACAATGCTTTCCCCCAGAATGAATTTTAAGTAAATGGTTAAAAACATCTAAGTGTTACAAAAGAAATAGATGCTTTTAAGTAAATTCAAACAAAGTAAGAAAAATTGAACATCTCTTTCCTCTTTTCAAATCCTTGATAATAAAATCTTTTTTCTTGATTTATTTTGTTCCAGACTTTTGATATATATATGAAAACACACACATGTAGAAAACACTAGCATTTATATCTTTATCCACATATAAATGAAATATAAATACATGTTGATCTCATCTAGACCTTAAGTGAAATGAAACTAGAAAAGGGTATTTCCTTACTTTTATCCCTGTTATCAAACACAGTGTCGAGCACATCATGGATTCTTAATTGATCACCTAAAGAACAGAAGGCCCTTAAGTTAACAAGATTTCTTAGACAATTTTTGATGTGAGCCTTATTACTTTTTTTGAAACTTTCATGTTATACTGGAGTATAGTTGATAGTTGATTAACAATAAAGCAAAGTGACCAGTTATATATGTACATGTATGCGTTCTCCCCCATGAACCTCATTATTTTTGTGGGCAATATAGTGTTCCCAATGGCTTCCTAATGGCTTAGTGTGTAAAGAATCTGCCTGCAATGCAAGAGGCTCAGAAGACATGGTTTTGATCCCTGGATTAGGAAGATCCCCTGAAGGAGAAAATGACAACCCACTTCAGTATTCTCTCCTGAAAAATCCCAAGGACAGAGGAGTGTGGCATGCTACAGTCCAAAGGGTCATAAAAAGTCAGACACAACTGAGAGACTAAGCACGTACATATAGTATTCCATAATATAAATGTGCTATAATATTTTGAACTATTTTCTATTGATGGATACTTTAAGGTTTTTTCCTATTCTTTCACTATTACAAACAACTTGGAAATTGTTCATTAGTATGATTCCTGGAAATGGAATGTTTAGCTCAATGTTACAAACATTTATTTTGAGAGATAAGAGTAAGACAGTTCTTCACCTTTTTGGGAAAATTACAAAACCATCTGACAATCTGATGAAAGTTAATATACCCTCTCCCGGTACTCTGTACAAATGCTCTCTGTAATCGCTGAAGCTTCTGGTAATATTTCCAACTTTAAGAATCCCTGCTTTAGAGTGTTACATTGACTACTGTGGTTGATTTTGTCACAGACAATCTCAACTTTTAGATGCAACATGGCCTGCCAGTTTTCCTTCAGGAAACAGATATACTAAAGGAGAATTATGAGATCTTGAGACACTACATGCTAATTTGCCCCTCTGAAAATTTTAAGTTCAGTTTACCGAATTTCAAAGGCAAATACTTCAATGTCAGTGCACTTGTATGACTATAAGAAGCTCCACACTGTCACATTAAAATCCCCAGTTAAGCCATGATTTTCTTATTGTCTTCTCGAAGTTCCTCTAACTGCTCCAGCCATGGTGATATTACCAAAAAAAAATTTTTTTAAGATAAAAGGGAACACTGTTTCCACTCAGATTGCATCAGGTTGGATTAAGTAAGAACTTGAATATTAATAACCCAAACAAGAGTAGCACTGAATCATAAAAGAGAAATCCAAGTGAAGACAGTTACAAACAGCTAGGAGAATGCTTGGTCAGCAGACTGTCTCTCCCAGTGACCAACGGCAGACTCAGAACAGCTCCCTTCCCCCGCGGCAGTTAGGTCAAAGAAGGGACTGGTTCATAAATCCGACTCAAAACAAGGAACTGTGAGGTGCCTGGGACACCAGCATTAGGGTCTCTCTTCCACACCCCCCCCAATTCTTCTGTTTTCTAAGCTAGTTAATTTTCCTGAAGAGAATAGACAAATTAATTTCAATAGTCCTCCTCTCCAGTGTCTGAGAAAACAAAGTTTGAGCTAGAAGAAAAGACACAAGTTCCAGCTGCCTTCAGGAGACGAAGAATGCATTTCTTTAGGGAATCGTGACTGATTTCCATGAAAAAAAAGTGCTCCTGGTTTACTCAGCTCCGGGAAGACTGAGGCCCTTCCCCCTTCATCTCTGAAAAGGACGTTTGGCCATCTCAGAGAATGGACTCTGACGTCTTTAGAGTGGAATCATTTGGCTGGGCCCATTTCCTGGCTCCTGTGTTTTCACAGCACAGCGTTTCAAAGACATGTCAAGTCTTTAACACACATTTGAAATTCTCGGTCTCTATCAAAACAAATCTGCCATTTCTGGCTTCACTTTTCAGCGAGGCTCCTTACAATCTTAAATTTGAACATTGTTAGAGACAAAATTTACACCTGTCTTTAGATTGTTCCTAAAAACTAACATTCTCCTGTTTTTTGGTAAGTGCTGTTATACACGAACTTGAAATTCATGGTTAATATTATTAAGTAAAAATGTTGCCAGACAATTTTAGACTATGAAAGAAAAAGTGTATGCTTTCTCCTTGTTGTCCTTTAAGAAATCAAACTGAAGTTTAATTAAGGTAGGAAACAGGTTAATTGACAACAAAGAAGTTTAACCTAGATCCCTGTTAGGCAATGGATATGTATTGCATTGGCAGTGTCAGTATCACCTGGGCTTTGATTAGAGATGAAAAATCTAGAGCACTACTGGAGGTCTATCTACTCTTGATATGCACTTTACAAGACCCCCATGGCACCCCACTCCAGTACTCTTGCCTGGAAAAGCCCATGGACGGAGGAGCCTGGTAGGCTGCAGTCCATGGGGTCGCTAAGAGTTGGACACGACTGAGTGACTTCAGTTTCAGTTTTCACTTTCGTGCATTGGAGAAGGAAATGGCAACCCACTCCAGTGTTCTTGCCTGGAGAATCCCAGGGACAGAGGAGCCTGGTGGGCTGCCGCCTATGGGGTTGCACAGAGTTGGACACGACTGAAGCAACTTAGCAGCAGCAGCAGCAGCAGCAGCTAATTTCCATACACAAAAAGCTGGCATGCTCAGTTGCATGACTCTTTGTGAACCCATCAGGCTTCTCTGTCCATGGGATTTTCCAGGCAAGAAATCTGGAGTGGGTTGCCATTCCCTTCTTCAGGGGATCTTCCCGACCCAGGGTCAAGCCTATGTTNTCCTTCTGCCCTACCAGAATGTTAGGATTTTGAGGAAGGAGATTTTCTTCTATTATTTACTGTTTTTTTCTTCAAGTTCAGTGTTGGAACTTGGTAGCTATTTAATTTGTGTTTACTGAATGAATAAATGGATGAATAATTCAATGTTACTGCTCTGCCTGGAACATTGTGCCCCCCACCACCATCCTTAAGTCGCAGATTCTGAATACCCCATTCTTCACGCCATCTCATTTAAATGTCTCTTTTCTGTGTTCCTATAGTACCTTCCCTGTAGTAGCATAATTATAAGTATTACAAGTAATCCTTGATTACTTGTCCATTTCCCATCAGTCACAAAGTGGGCATAGTTCAAATTCATTATCTCTGAATTGGATGCTGAGGCTTTACAAACACATGTAGCATCTTTTTGCAAATTAGAGAGAGGCCCCAGCACCCAACTTGATGAGTGCTAATGAACTGGAATTCATACTCCTCACCTTAGCAGGGAACAACCTGTATACCTGTACATTGTATGCCTTGTAGACACTAATTGTTTAATTCAATAAGGGAGTCAGTTTCCTCTACACCTTAGTTTCTTAAAGGCAAAGAAATTAAGGTGGGGGAAAGGATGAGACCAAACAATTACCAAAAGTCTGTTCTGTTGCAAGTACTATTTAGGGTTATTGTTTTTTCTTTAAACCACTATTGAGGTATAATTGACATATAAAAAGCTGTATATGTTACACATTGCTATGTTAAAAATGGATAACCAACAGGACCTATTGTATAGCACATGGAACTGCTCAATGTTATGTAGTAGCCTGGATGGGAGGGGCGATCAGGGGAAAATAGGTACATGTGTATATATGGCTGAGTTCCTTCCCTGTTCACCTAAAAATCTATGGCAACATTGTTAACTGCCTATGCTAAGTCGCTTCAGTCCTGTCTGATGCTTTGTGACCCTGTGGACAGTAGCCCACCATGTTCCTCTGTCCATGGGATTCCCCAGCAAGAATACTGGAGTGGGTTGCATTTGTTAACTGCCTATACTCCAATACAAAATAAAGTTTTTTTTTTTAAGCTGTACATGTTTAATGTATATAATTTGATGAATTTGGATATAAGTATGTACCTGTGAAACAATCAGCTAATCAATGCCATAAAATATATCTACCATTTCAGCTCCAAAAGTTTCCTCTCACCCTTGTGTGTGTGTGTGTGTGTGTGTGTGTTAAGAACACTTCATTCTAGGTTCTTTTCACACATGTCATGTCATGTACTTCTTACAACACCCCCTTGAAGGAAAGATTAGTCTTTCTATTTTGTGTATGAAGAAATGGGCTTAGACAAGTTTTGCAACTTCCTCAAGGTTGTACCATTAATAAACAGTGAGTCTGTAATTGAAACCCAGGCCCATGTGACTCCAAGGTTACTCCTGGCTGGCCTTGGTTACACAGGAATCTGACTGCGTGTTCCTAGGAGTCGTGGGTTATATGTGCAGTCCTGCTAGCACAGGTCGATCTGGGCAAAATCTTGCCTTGTTCCTTTTTTATAGTGTCTCTCAATCTCTAGAGTTTCTGACTGCCTGGTGATTGTTTGGTAGATTAAGATTTTTCTGATATTTCTAAGGCCGTGGCAGAATTATATTGTCAAAGAGCAATATTTTTCAATCAAGTAATTTTTAAAATTGTATTTATTTTTTAATTGAAGGATAATTGCTTTATAGGATTTTGTTGTTTTCTGTCAAACCTCAACATAAGTGAGCCATAGGTATATATATATATCCCTTCCCTTTTGAACCTCCCTCCCCTCTCCCTTCCCATCCTACCCCTCTAGGTTGAGTTTTCATTGTTATGTTTTAGGTTACGTTACTTTTTTAAATGTTTGTAAGTTTTGTTTTGTTGCCAGGAATGGTGATAATGCAACATGTTGAATTTGAGGTCCCTGTTTGTTTTAAGAAAGGAAGAAAGGATACCCTGGCAAATTTAGGTAGAACTCTGAAGCCTAAAATAGATTTTATTTGCCTTTTTTCCTATTCTGGAGACATTTCTTTGTGGCTTTCAGTTCTGAAATTGCATTTCAATTTAATGAAATATCTGACAAATAAAGGACAGTAAGTTCAATTGTCTTTTTCTAAAAAGAGAATGTTGCTTATCTCTGAAAGCTATGGTATTATCCATAATACAGTGTAAGGCTGTGTTAGAGGAGTACTGTGAGCTATAAGTAAATCATATGTACAACAAGGCAATAATTTTTATGATATCTTATATTGGAAGAACTTTTCATGGCAATAGCACACGTATGAATTATCTTTTCTTTCAAGATAAAGATACTGTTGGACTTTTTCATTTGGATATCCTCTGACATTCATACCAAAAAAATCAAAATCAACTTACCCTCTACCAATCCCTCTAGCCTTATACAACCAGTTCTCCTTCTCTGCTTTCCCTATATGTGGTAGCACCAATCTCCGGACCAAAATATCAGAGAATCTCCAAGTTGAAAAAGACTTGAGAGGTGATCTACTTCAAAGTCCTGTCTCATCTAGAAACACTTGGACAACATGACTAAGATTCAGATCTCTAACTCAGCCTTCCAAGGTTTCAAACCCTGGCCACACGACTTGCAATGGATTCTTGAGCAAGTCATTTCACGTCACTATGCCTTCGTTTCAATGAGGATAATAATAGAAACTGTTTCAGGGGAATGGAGTGAGGAATACATGAAATAATACATGTAGAACTCTTAACCCAGTGCCCAGCACATAACAAATTCTCAATAAATGTTAGCCTTTAAAATTAGCGGTATACAGCCTTGACGTACTCCTTTTCCTATTTGGAACCAGTCTGTTGTTCCATGTCCAGTTCTAACTGTTGCTTCCTGACCGGCATATAGGTTTCTCAAGAGGTAGGTCATGTGGTCTGGTATTCCCATCTCTTTTAGAATTTTCCACAGTTTATTGTGATCCACACAAAGACTTTGGCATAGTCAATAAAGCAGAAATAGATGGTTTCCTGGAACTCTCTTGCTTTTTCCATGATCCAGCAGATGTTGGCAATTTGATCTCTGGTTCCTCTGCCTTTTCTAAAACCAGCTTGAACATCTGGAAGTTCACAGTTCACGTACTGTTGAAGCCTGGCTTGGAGAATTTTGAGCATTACTTTACCAGCCTGTCAGATGAGTGCAATTGTGCGGTAGTTTGAGCATTCTCTGGCATTGCCTTTCTTTGGAATTGGAATGAAAACTGACCTTTTCCAGTCCTGTGGCCACTGCTGAGTTTTCCAGATGTGCTGGCATATTGAGTGTAGCACTTTCACAGCATCATCTTTCAGAATTTGAAATAGCTCAGCTGGAATTCCATTACCTCCACTAGCTTTGTTTGTAGTGATGCTTCCTAAGGCCCATTTGACTTCACATTCCAGGATGTCTGGCTCTCGGTGAGTGATCACACCATCGTGATTATCTTGGTCATGAAGATCTTTTTTGTACAGTTCTGTGTATTCTTGCCACCTCTTCTTAATGTCTTCTGCTTCAATTAGGTCCATACCATTTCTGTCCTTTATCGAGCCTATCTTTGCATGAAATGTTCCCTTGGTATCTCTAATTTTCTTGAAGAGATCTCTAGTCTTTCCCATTCTGTTGTTTTCCTCTATTTCATTGCATTGATCACTGAGGTAGGCTTTCTTATCTCTCCTTGCTATTCGTTGGAATTCTGCATTCAGATGCTTAATGTTTCCTTTTCTCCAGCTTGAGCGTGGCCAAGAGCTACCCCATGTCTGAGGTCAGGGGCAGTGGCCTAGAGTGCCAGGTTGCGATGGCAGAGGAACGGCCGAGAGGAGTTATCCTGCGTCCGAGGTCAGTGGCGGCTGGGAGGAGCTACCCCGCGTCTGAGGTCAGGGGCAGCAGCCAGGAGGAGACACCCTGTTTCCAAGGTCAGGGCGGCGGCCAGGAGGAGCTACCCCACGTCCGAGGCCAGTGGCAGCAGGGAGGAGACACCCCACATTTGAGGTCTGGGGCAGCTGGGAGAAGCCACCTTGCCCCCGAGGTCAGGAGCAGCAGCTGAGAGGAGCCACCCATGCCCGAGGCCAGGGCCGGCGGCCGGGAGGAGCAACCCAAGGAGTGGTGGCTAGGCAGGCACAGGAGGGCCTAGAGGAGCTATCCTAGTTGAAGGTCAGGAACGGTGGTGGTAACGAGATACCCCTTGTCCAAGGTAAGCTGCAGTGGCTGTGC
>SJXQ01008585.1:181470-219592 GCA_006408695.1 Aepyceros melampus | reverse complement strand
TAAAATTAATTAAAAAAAAAGAAAGAAACCATTTTAATAGAAGGAACTGTTCTCACCTTTTTTTTTTTGTATTCACATAATTTATCTATTGTATACTCACAGCAGAGTTGGTATTTAATCTGCTTTGTTGAAGAAATGATTACGTTAAAAATCTTGTTCTCCATGAAAGTGACAGTGTTAGTTGCTCAGTTGTGTCCAATTTTTATGACTTCGTGGACTGTGGCCCACCAGGCTCCTCTGTCCATGGGATTTTCCAGACAAGAATATTGGAGTGGGTTGCCATTCCCTCCTGCAGAGGATCTTCTTGACCCAGGGATCAAACCCAGGTCTCCTGAGTTACAGGCAGATTCTTTACCATATGAGCCACCTGGAAAACCATATACAGAAATTATTTCCACAAAAATGGTGAATTATCCCCAAACTCATCAACTCCAAAGATAAGTTCACTTTAAGCTCAGGGAAAAGAGGAGTTATTGATTGAAAGTAGAGTAGTTTCCTACAGTGGATAGACACAGGTAAATGTCTGGAAGAAGGCTAAAACCACACAAAAATTGTGCTTAGGTTTGCTTGCTGCTGCTGCTGCTGCTAAGATGCTTCAGTTGTGTCCGACTCTGTTCAACTCCATAGACGGCAGCCCACCAGGCTCCCCCACCCCTGAGATTCTCCAAGCAAGAACACGGGAGTGGGTTGCCATTTCCTTCTCCAATGCATGCCTTCTCCAGAGGTTTGCTTGCATTCAGCCTAACTCTGATCTGAAAGGATGTTGACCATTAAGGGATGAAAATTATATTGAATTTGGAGGAAACAATATGAAAGAAGGCCAAGTGACCTAGTTTATGTTTTTTCCCTTCTGCATAATAATGAATACGATAGAAAAGTATTGAGGTTATAAAATTTTCAAAACTATAAAGGAAGGAGGAAGTCAATAAGAAAAAGTGGCAAACATTTGAAGCCAAACTTTAAAAAGAAATTTGAGCAGTGTGTGTTTCTTTTGCTGTTAGTAACAGCAAGTGATGATGTGCTAGACTTTTTAAGCAGCTGTAAAGGCACCATGGGATGTTTCCTTATTTTTCTGTGTGGCTAACATGATGGTGACATCTTTTGTTGGCATTAGCTCTGCATTTCAGATGATCTTTTTACTGATTTGTTTCCAAGCTGAGATATGAACTATAAGCTGCTCTTTTCAGCCTTCTGGTGGGTGGAATTTTTGCCATAGGAATGTTCCCCAGGGTTTCTCTAAGCCTCTTAAACTCTGGATGCACTTTATTGACTACTTCTGAGTTGTGATAAGTATCTACCTTTTATTTCTAATTCAAAGATTTCTTGGGTGATAAAATTACATTTTCTTTGGAGGAAATATTTTAGAGTGTACTGAAATGACAGATTCATGAACTCCCCCAGAAACTTCTCAGGAAATGAGGAATGCAAAGGTCAGGTAAATACAGTCATAATAATGTCTTCACTGATTAGAAAAACTTAATATCATGCACATTTTACGTTGAGTAGATTGCAGAGGGAGTGTACAGCATAGAAGTAATATATTTATAGGTTATCTTGGGAGATATGTCTCAAAGTAAAATTTTATCTTTTGGATATTGCATACTTTCTCAATTAGTATATAAAAATGGGGAGGGAGAGTAAGATGGGGAGACTGACAAATGATTCTACACTTTCATTATGACATAAATTTAACATTTAATTTTTTAATACAATTATGCAGCCATGTATTATGTATGTAATTAAAATAATTTTAAAGCACATATTACAGTATTATACAGAACTACAAGTGTGTAGTTCTGAGAAACTTGAATTGAACTCTGAACATGGTTTTTGAAAATCTATTATTATCAGCTATTGAAATTTTTAATTACATTTTTGTTTTTATTGAGTCCTCATTGTCCTTGTGCTTAAGTCATTCAGTCGTGTCTGACTCTTTGTGACTGCATGGACTGTATCTGCCAGGCTCCTCTGTCCTTGGGAATATCCCAGCAAGAGTCCTGGAGTGGGTTGCCATTTCCTCCTCCAGGGGATCTTCCTAACCCAGGGATCAAAATTGCATCACCTGCAACTTCTGCACTGGCAGGCTGATTCTTAACCACTGAGCCCCTTATGTTGATTACTTACATTCAATAAACATTTATTCAGTGCTTTCTTTTTATTATATATTTAATTGGAGGATAATTGCTTTACGATGCTGTGTTGGTTTATATGAATCAGCCACAAGTATACATATGTCTCCTCCCTCTTGAACCTCTTCCTACCTCCCACCCCATCCCATCCCTCCAGGTTCTCAAAGAGCACCAGGTTTGAGCTCCCTGCCTCATGCAGCAAATTCCCGTTGGCTATATATTTTACATATGGTAATATATATATTGAAAAGGAGAGACATTACTTTGCCAACAAAGGTCCGTTTAGTCAAGGCTATGGTTTTTCCTGTGGTCATGTATGGATGCGAGAGTTGGACTGTGAAGATAGCTGAGCACCGAAGAATCGATGCTTTTGAACTGTGGTGTTGGAGAAGACTCTTGAGAGTCCCTTGGACTGCAAGGAGATCCAACCAGTCCATTCTGAAGGAGATCAGCCCTGGGTGTTCTTTGGAAGGAATGATGCTAAAGCTGAAACTCCAGTACTTTGGCCACCTCATGCGAAGAGTTGACTCATTAGAAAAGACTCTGATGCTGGGAGGGATTTGGGGCAGGAGGAGAAGGGGACAACAGAGGATAAGATGGCTGGATGGCATCACTGACTTGATGGACGTGAGTCTGAGTGAACTCCGGGAGATGGTGATGGACAGGGAGGCCTGGCATGCTGTGATTTACGGTGTCACAAAGAGTCGGACATGACTGAGCAACTGAACTGAACTGAATGTATGTGTTTCAGTTATTCTTTCAATTCATCCCTTGCTCTCTCTTACTCATTGTATCTGCAAGTCTGTTCTGTAGAGAAGAGACTGAATCTGTTGTCTGAGTCTCGATTGCTGCCCTGCAAATAGGTTCATCAGTACCATCTTTTTAGATTCTCTATATATGTGTTAAGATATGAAATTTGTTTTCCCTTTCTGACTTGCTTCACTGTGTATAGTAGGCTCTAGGTTCATCCACTGCTGAGGTCTAGCCCCAATGGATCCAGGGTAATTCGGGGATGGAGTCAGCAAGGAGAGATTTATTTATGTAGAGATATAAAGAGAGATTAGGGAAGAATAGAGAGAGGAGAGAAAATAGAGGAGAAAAGAGGCCGTATTCCTTGGTTTACACAGGAGACCAATACAGCTCTGAGCAAGGGGTTTGCACCGTCTACGTAGGCCACCAGCGCCCGCTTGAATAGTGGAGGGTGCCCCACCTTGGGCTCCCTCTCGCGTGGGTCTTAGAAGCCAGGGCAAACAAGTAGACACGGAGAGCCTCTGTGCTCCAGATGGGAATTCAGCCTGAAAAGGGAGAATAAGAAAAGAGCGACATGGGGGAGCCAAGCATTGGTGCAAGACCCACAACTTTATTTTTAAAGGCAGCTTATATACCCCAAGTTGTACATAAAGAAATAATGGAATATGCAGAGTTATGAACGGGCAGCAGTCCTGACCCTTAATGAGACCAGGCTTTCTTTTTGCATACCTTCCTGTATACAAAAGGTCTTAGGTGGTTTTACATCATCTTCTGGCCAGGGGGCCTGTTAACATTTTTATGGCTCTTTTCCTAGATAAATGTCTATCAACCAGAAAACTCATTTTCCCTTGAAGTGTTTTATCTTTAATCTGCATCACCCTTAAAGTACTAAATAAGGCTACATTTCTGTAGAACAAAGGTGCAGTGGGTTATAACAAAGAAAGTACTTAACTCAAAAATCTAATGTTGCTAATGCCAGGGCTACTAGCTGTTTTTTCTACATACCAACTATATCAACAAATAAAAGATATGAGAACTTGGTAGCAAGTTTTGGCTCAACAATGAAGCCCTTAATCAGTCCTTTTCTAATGATTTTGACTCCCCGGAAGCCCCTACATTCCTAGGATGTTTTAAGCTTCCTGTGCCTCTTGTGGTCAGGAGGCCACAAACAATCACATGCGCAGCTGTAAGAGTCCGGACAAACCTGTCAGGCAGGCTAGAAAGCCATCAGAGGGGTTTTTGTTTTTGTTTTTTAAATGAATTTTTATTTTTTAGTTTGTTTTGCTTTACAATACTGTATGCTTTTTGCTGTACATTGACATGAATCAGCCACAAGTGTACATGAACTCCCAATCCCGACCCCCACCTCCCCCCTCCCGCCCACACCTTCTCTCTGGATTATCCCCGTGCATCAGTCCCAAGCATCCTGCATCCTGCATCAAACCTGGACTGGCGATTCGTTTCACTTATGATATCATACACGTTACACTGCCACTCTGCCAATATTCCAGTCCCCTGTAATGAAAAGGACATCTTTTTTGGGTGTTAGTTCTAAAAGGTCTTGTAGGTCTTCATAAAACTGTCCAACTTCAGCTTCTTCAGCGTTACTGGTTGGGGCACATACTTGGATAACTGTGATACTGAATGGTTTGCCTGGCCAGGGGCAGCGGCCGAGAGAAGCTACCCTGTGTCTGAGGCCAGGGGCGGTGGCCGAGAGGAGCTATCCCACATCCGAGGTCAGTGGCGGCCGAGAGGAGACACCCTGCGCCCGAGGCCAGGGGCCGTGGCCCTGAGGAGACACCCCGCGCCTGAAGCAAGGGGCGGTGGCCCTGAGGAGCCACCCCAAGCCCGAGGCCAGGGACGGTGGCCCTGAGGAGCCACGCCGAGCCCGAGGCCAGGGACGGCGGCTGGGAGGAGCAACCCGAGGAGCGGTGGCTGCGTGGGCGCAGGAGGGCCTAGAGGAGCTATCTCACGTTGAAGGTCAGGAAGGGCGGTGGTAAGGAGATACCCCTAGTCCAAGGTAAGGAGCAGAGGCTGTGCTTTGCTAGAGCAGCCATGAAGAGATAGCCCACGTCCAAGGTAAGAGAAACTCAAGTAAGACGGTAGATGTTGCAAAAGGACATCAGAGAGCAGACACATTGAAACCATACTCACAGAAAACTAGTCAATCTAATCACAGTAGGACCACAGCCTTGTATAACTCAATGAAACCAAGCCATGCCCGCGGGGCAACCCAAGATGGGCAGGTCATGGTGGAGAGGTCTGACAGAATGTGGTCCACTGGAGAAGGGAATGGCAAACCACTTCAGTATTCTTGCCTTGAGAACCCCATGAACAGATGAAAAGGCAAAATTATAGGATACTGAAAGAGGAGCTCCCCAGGTCAGTAGATGCCCAGTATGCTACTGGAGATCAGTGGAGAAATAACTCTAGAAAGAATGAAGGGATGGAGCCAAAGCAACAACAATACCCAGTTGTGCATGTGACTGGTGATAGAAGTAAGGTCCGATACTGTAAAGAGCAATATGCATCAGTTCAGTTCAGTTGCTCAGTCGTGTCCGACTCTTTGAGACCCCACGGACTGTCCTCCGTCCACGGGATTTTCCAGGCAAGAGTGCTGGAGTGGATTGCCATTTCCTTCTCCAGGGGATCTTCCCGACCCAGGAATCGAACCCGGGTCCCCCGCATTGCAGGCAGACGCTTTACTGTCTGAACCACCAGGGAAGCATAGGAACCTGGAATGTCAGGTCCATGAATCAACGCAAATTGGAAGTGGTCAAACAAGAGATGGCAAGAGTGAATGTCGACATTCTAGGAATCAGTGAACTAAAATGGACTGGAATGGGTGAATTTAACTCAGATGACCATTATATCTACTACTGTGGGCAGGAATCCCTCAGAAGAAATGGAGTAGCCATCATGGTCAACAAAAGAGTCCGAAATGCAGTACTTGGATGCAATCTCAAAAACGACAGAATGATCTCTGTTCGTCTCCAAGGCAAACCATTCAATATCACACTGTCTTTAGTTTAGCTAATTTAAATACCACATACTAAAAACATTCATGTTTAACTCTGTGTGTGGACATAATGTTTTCATGTTCTTATATACATAATCAGGAAGACAGTTGTTGTGGTGGATATAAGGTGGTATTTCACTGTGGCTTTAATTTGTATTTTCCAAATGACTTCCCTGGTGGCTCAGACGGTAATTCATCTGTCTACATTGTGGGAGACCCAGGTTTGATCCCTTGGTCAGAAAGATTCCCCTGGAGAAGGAAAGAGCAACCTTCTCCAGTACTCTTGTGTGGAAAAATCCCATGGATGGAGGAGCCTGGCAGGCTGCAGTCCATGGGGTCGAAAACGTCGGACATGACTGAGCGACATCACTTCAATGACAAATGATGTTGAGGATATTATCACATGTTTTTTAGCCATGCTTCCCTATCTCCTTTATAAAGTGCCTATTCAAATCTTTTAGCAAGTTTTAAATTGGCTGATGTGTTTTTGTATTAATGACCAGTTGGTCATTTTTATATTCTGGATATAGAATTTAATCACATGAATGATTTGTAAATGTTTTCACTTGTCTGTGGCTTGTCTTCATTTATATAATAGTGTTTTCTTTTGAAAGGCAAACTTTAAAATTTTTATGAAGTCCAACTTATCGTTTTTTTTCTTAACTTAATGACTGTTTGTCATACTTAAAAACAGAGAAGGCAATGGCAACCCACTCCAGTACTCTTGCCTGGAAAATCCCACAGACAGGGAAGCCTGGTAGGCTGCAGTCCATGGGGTCGCTAAGAGTCAGACACGACTGAGCGACTTCACTTTCACTGTTCACTTTCATGCATTGGAGAAGGAAATGGCAACCCACTCCAATGTTCTTGCCTGGAGAATCCCAGGGATGGTGGAGCCTGGTGGGCTGCCGTCTGTGGGGTCGCACAGAGTCGGACACGACTGAAATGACTTAGCACCAGCAGCAGCATACCTAAAAAAGGCTTTGCCTCTGTAGAAACCCAAAGGTCATGGAGATATTTTACAACTTTAACTCTTACATTTAGGTCTACAATCCATTTTCAGCTAATTTTTATATACTGTGTGAGGTAAGGCTCTAAATTAATTTTTTTGCATGTGGATATCCAATGTCCTAGCACCATTTGTTGAAAAGACTATTTTTTACCCACTGTATTACCTCAATTACAATACTTTGTAAATAAAACAAAACAAAAACAAGTGATAACAAATGAAGGTTTATTTCTTGATTCTGTTAACTGCTTCATTATTTTCATCATGCTATTATATTATCATATTGCCTTAACTGCTATAGCTTTACAGTAAATTTTGAGTTAAGTGTGAATGTTCCATGTTTGTTCTTCTTTTACAAAACTGCTTTTCTATACTTTTGAAATCCCATATAAACTTTAGGATAAGGTCATCAATTTCTACAAAACACAATCACCCATCTGCTGGTGAATCTTTGGAGCAATTTGGGGAAAATTGTCAAGAATATGGAATCTTTTAATAAAATGGCTCTCCATTTACTTATATCTTTAATTTCTCTCAGCAATCTTTTTAATTTCAGTACATAAATCTTGTACTAAATTTGCTGAAGTATTCCTAAACTTCTTATTCTCTTTGATGTTACTGCAGAATTAATTGTTTTCTTAATTTCATCTTCAGATTGTTCTTTGTTAGTACATAGAAATTCAACTGATTTTTTATATTGACTTTAATATTCCTCAGCCTCACTGAACTCATTACTTTCTGCAGACACTCATACTGTTTGTTATTAAAGACAGTCTTGCCTTTTCCTTTCCAGTATGAATGCCTTACATATTTACATATTTTTTTCTTGCTTTACTGCATTGACTAGAATCTCTAATATAATGATGAACAGAAATCATGAAACAAAACAGCCATGTTTTGTTTCTAATCATAGGGAGAAAGCATTCAATCTTTCCTCAGTAAGTATAATAAGGTATGTAATATATGTTTTCATAGATAGCGTTTAACAAGTAGAGGAAATTCTCTTCTTATTCTAGTTTATAAAAATGGATCAACAGTGTAAATTTAAGGGCAAAAATAGTATGGCACCTAAAACAAGCAACAAAGGAAAAACAGATGTACTGAGTTTCTTTTTTGTATAAAATTTGTCCTATAAAGGACACTATAAGAAAGAATGAAAGAAAATTTTTACAAACCATATATCTGATAGGGTCTAGTGTCTGAAATGTATAAAGAACTCATACAAATCAATAATAAGAAGTAATCCAATTAAAGAGTGAGCAAAGGATCTGAGTAGACATTTCTCTGAAGAAAATAAAAAAAATGACCAATAAGCAAATGAAAACACGCTCAACATTATTAACCAGTAGGGAAATAAAAATCAAAACCATGAAATACTGGGACTTCTCTGGTGGTTTAGTGGCTAATCACTAAGTCACTAAGTCTTGTCCGACTCAATGTGATGCCGTGGACTGTAGCCTGCCAGGCTCCTTTGTCTATGTGATTTCCCAGGTAAGAATACTGGAGTGGGTGGCCATTTCCTTCTCAGGGCATCTGCCCAACTCAGGAATCAAACCTGTGTCTCTGCTTGGCAGGTGGGGAGGATTCTTTACCAGTGAGTCACCTGGGAAGCCCTCATGAAGTATACTAAAACCCACTAAATAATACACTTTGAAAGGGAGACTTTTACGGTATGTGAATTACATTCCATGAGAAAGAAGGCTGTTACTAGTTCAATGACTTATTGGTGATGGGACTTTTGATAAATGAAAATTTAGAAAAGTACAGAAAAGAATAAGAACTATTATTATTTCTATTCCATTAGTATAAAACATACAATTTAATTGGTAAAGCTCTTGTGCTCCTACATTCATTCAGTGACTTACAGTCATTGTTGGGGGTTGAATGGTGTCCCCCAGAAGGTACGTTCAAGTCCTAATTACTGACACCTGTGATTGTCATCTTCTTTGAAAATAGGATCTTTGTGCATATAATCAAATTAAGATAAAAGTCATGTTAAATTAGTATGGGTTGTAATCCAATGATTGATGTCCTTAAAAAGGTGGGAAATTTGGACAAAGACAGGAAAAAGATGGAGGCAGAAACTAGAGTGATGCATCTATAAGCAAAAAAAATGCTAAAAAGTCTGATGGTAACTGCCAGTAACTAGGAGAGCAAGGCATGGCAGATTCTTTCCCGTGCTTTCAGAAGGAATCAATTCTGTTGACGTCTTGATTTGGGACTTTCAGCTGTGAGATGATAAATTTCTATTGTGTTAAGCCATCCAGTTTGTGGAAATCTGTTACAGGAGATTTAGGAAACTACTACAGCAATAGTTACTTGTTTGTTATTAAAGACAAAGGGCTATAGGAATTGAGTCAAACTCTTGGAGTCCCAACTCCTTTACATATAAACTAGGGATAATTACATCTGTCCATTTATCTGCTGAAAGAAAACACCATGAAATGATTTATAAATTTAGAATATTACCCCTCCAGATGTATGCTTTTAATTGATTTGTCAGCTCTAATGTATTGTCTGTTTCCCTTTCTTTAAGATCTTCTGTTTTCAACCAACATTCATCTTCCTTAGAGAAACTGCAGTTTGGTATGCATTATCTACTTAATCATCTCTAACATAAAAGTGAGAATTAATATCATGGAACTCTTACATCACGTACTCTACCAGCCTCCCCCCTGTCCCACTGCTAAAACACGCTGCCATCAACTGCCAATGAACTCATGTGTAGTTTAGGAAATACAACACCAAGCACTGTGGCCTTTTGTTTGTACATAGGTTTACAAAGAGTCAATTCACTGGAAAAGACCCTCATGCTGGGAAAGATTGAAGGCAAAAGGAGAAGAGGGCAGCAGAGGATGAGATGGTTAGATGGCATCATGGACTAAATGGACAAGAATCTGAGCAAACTCCGGGAGACAAAGGACAGGGAATTGTGGCGTGCTGCAGTTACTGAGGCCACAAGAGTCAGACACGACTTAGCGATTGAACAATACCAACAAGGGTATTATTTGTTCCAGTTAATTGCTTATTCTGTTGAACTGAATAGTACTATCATAAATGATTACTTCCTGAAGACTTTAATAAAGAAGGTATTTGACATTAAAATTAGTACGTTTTTCACAAATTACAGATCAGTTAGGATGCTCAATTATCAATATAAAACACTATACAAACTATTACTATTACAGATTTCCAGTAACTGGCAGTCTTGAAAATCTAAAAGAAATTGCTGTAAGTTGTCACTCAGTGAAAATCTGACTGTCCAACAAGAGGGCGAGGGATATCCACTAAGTATCTTTGAACACCTCCAACATTCATTCTTTAGATTTTTCTCCCCCTCCTCACCTCTGCTTTCTTAAATGTGTCATTACAGGTATAGAAGACTTTGACTCTCTAGGTAATATATACTTTCTCCAGTTCTATTTTCAGTTTAGTTCAGTTGCTCACTCGTCTCTCTTTGCAACCCCATGAACCGCAGCACGCCAGGCCTCCCTGTTCATCACCAACTCCCCCAGTTCTATTTACTACATGAAAATCTCACATATCTTTTAAATGGAGGCAATTTCCCAAGCACATAAAGATATACTTAAATGGGTGTTAATTATAATCTAATAGAAAACTGAAGGAATGGGGAAAATTTAGAGGTCCATCACAAGAGGATAAATATACTACACTATACCCATGCAACGGAGAAGGCAACGGCACCCCACTCCAGTACTCTTGCCTGGAAAATCCCATGGGCGGAGGAGCCTGCTGGGCTGCAGTCCATGGGGTCGCTAAGAGTCGGACACGACTGAGCGACTTCACTTTTACTTCTCACTTTCATGCATTGGAGAAGGAAATGGCAACCCACTCCAGTGTTCTTGCCTGGAGAATCTCAGGGACGGGGGGGCCTGGTGGGCTACCGTCTATGGGGTCGCACAGAGTCGGACACGACTGAAGCGACTTAGCAGCAGCAGCATACCCATGCAATGATACATATGATAGCTAAAAGAGAGTAAGATTAATATACAGTATTATAGAAAGATTTCCAAGACAGATAAAGTAGAAAGCCCTAGTGTCAAAATACTACTCAGTCCTGTCTGACTCTTTGCGATCCCATGGACTATACAGTCCATGGAATTCTCCAGGCCAGAATACTGGAGTGGGTAGCCTTTCCCTTCTCCAGGGCATCTTCCCAACCCGGGGATCAAACCCAGGTCTCCCACATTGCAAGTGGATTCTTTACCAGCTGAAACACAAGGAAAACTCAAGAACACTGGAGTGAGTAGCCTCTCCCTTCTCCAGTGGATCTTTCCAATACAGGAATTGAACCAGGGTCTCCTGCATTGCAGGTGGAATCTTTACCAAGTGAGCTATGAGGGAAACTCAAAATACCACACCAATTCCCAAAGAATTTAATGGTATGATTATATTTGTGGAAAAAATAATTGTTACATCATACAGACAGACAATCTCTGAAGGTACTCATAAAAAAAAACCATTAAAAACAGTTACCTTTGGAGAATGATTTTCCAAATTTTCTTATTATGGGCATATAATTTATGTCCTGACCTGCCTCTTGAGAAACAGTGATTAGTGGTTAACTATCTGAAATAAAATAAATATTCTATGTAAGCAGTAATTAAAAAAAGGTTAAAAAATGCTTTACTTCTGGGTACTTCAAAAAAGACATTAAGCAACATTTTACAAGTATCACAAGGGAATTGTCGCTAGGGTTGTTCTGCTAGGCCCAGACTAGTGTGGGGAATCAATAGACTATCCTTCGAAGTAAGAGCATAACAATTTACTTATAGTGGTTTATTGAGTGCTTAGTCCAATACGAGTGGACATTTTGTCAATACCATTCTAATGGATGCTATAGATGACAGTTCAATGCCATAATATACAAGCTAGAAAGCCGTATAATAAAATCTATATGCCCCTGGAGTCAAGGGATGATCATTTGCAGAAGACCTAAAGAAAAACACCAAGACATCTCTATGCAGGGCTTGATGGCTGCTCTGAAGTAAAAAAGCAAACAGATTTGGTTATTATGGATTGCATTAGTGGTAACATATTGGTGCCATTTTAACACATTCTTTTATCTTAAAAAAATTCTAGTAAATGAAAGGTGAAATTAGAAAGCTTTCCTTCATTTAAATTAGGCTAGAAGCTTATCATTGTAAACACATTTCCCAATTAAGTTAGACAGTATGCAGAATTCACCACCTGAGCATAATCTTGTTGGTTAGAAATATGAGCTTGAGATGAGGAGAGAAACTGACTCATTCAGTTCTCCAGTCAACTGACAAGTTTTTAGCACAAGGCTTAAGTGGAAACATGTGATGTTAATATATGTGTGCCAATGTTCACAGCAGGAGTAAAGCAGTGTTCCTAGAAGGTAAAAGACTACTGCTCTTTTAAAAAATACAACCAATTAGATATTAAGTTTGTTTTATAAGGAGAAGTATAAACACAGAATTTTCACATTTTATTTTTGAAGCATTCATCATTTTCATTCTTTTTTCTCTAAAACTGATTTTCATATTATTTTAGTAATATTTGAGAGGAACTAACGTGCATTCAAACAGCTCCTGAAGACTTTCAATCAGGGAGCTCTTGGGTTTTCTGAGTTTTTTTTTTTTAAACATTTTTTACCTTGGTGACTATTCCACTCCCATGTCTGGTTCTAAATGTTATCTCTGTGTTGACAATTCAATCTACATTTCTAGCCCTGACTCATTTCCTGAACTCCAAACTGCCTGCTTGAATCTTTTCCTACAGATTTCACGGACATTTCAAATGGATCTTATTAAGAAAAGAGCCCAAATTCCCCATCCTCACCACTCCCTAGAAGCTCAAACCAGAAAGTTAAGAGTCACCCTTGATTCAGAGTTCCTCTCTGCAAGTCTATCAGCTCTGTACTGAATCTATTTGTTTCTCTGTCTTCTATTCTATCACTCTAGCTCAAGCACCATTGTTCCTTGCCCACAAAACCTCCCAACTGGCTTCCTGATTCCATTCTCATCCTCCCTTCCAGTATTCTCAAGAGCAGCCAGAATGACCATCTTAAAGGAGGATCAATTATCCCATTATATTTCAGTGGACGTATGCTTCTCTGAGAAAAAAGAATTAAATTCCTAGCTCATAACGTCTACAAATTACCCACCCTTCTTCACTCATCAGGCCTCAATCTCTATAATCAGGGACCTCAAAGGGAACAGAGTTCATACCACATGGTTCAAATGGACAGGTGATTATTAAATGATTCCTTACAGAGGTATGGGCAGGGCTGAAGAAAGAATGTACAGTTAGACATGCAAAAATAACAACACTGGGCAGCCATTACTGTTCCTAGGTCTGCAGGGTAAAGGGGAAGACTGGAGCCACAGCAACTGCATCTTCATAGGTGGGGGCATCAGGAGGAACAAAGGAAAGAAGTACACTGCCTTTTCTCCTCCTGTCTGCTGATCTTCAGATGCTACTTTCTGTTGCTTGGGATATCTTGAGGTCAAAGGAGCCTGGGTGATTAATATAGTGTGATGTGGGAGAACAGGAGGGATCTAACTCCCAGGACACACAGCACATGCTAGAAGGCAGTGCACATATCTGGAGGGGTGGAATATTAATCAGCATATGTGCCTATCTCAATCATAACTATCCCTCCTCCTTTACTGCTCTCTAGACTTCATCTTGGTGTGTGCGTTTAACAGAAATTTGCACAGGTTTTTTCTTTCTACAGGTACCCTCCCTCTTCCTCTTGATATGGCTAGCTCTTCATCCTCCTTCAAGTCTCTAATATCTTTATCATCCTATTAAGAAGCCGGTACCTCCTTCTTCTCCTTGGAATACAAGGGCGGTGGTGATGTGTCTAGCAGATACCTAGCACCTAGTAGGTACTCAGTAAATACTGAGTGAATGGTGGCCAAATCATACAGCAAAATCTTAAGACTGTGTCTAGCGACAATAGGTTTATAGAAACATCTGCATGAATTCTAAACTGAGGCAGCATTTAGAAAAAGCTACTTAATCTTCATTTTTCTATGTGCCATGGTTTTAGCTAAAAAAAAAAGATTTGTGTAAAGTAAAAATCTACAATGATAGATCCTCAATTTCTTATTCACTTAAAAAGAGAATGTCTATTATGGCACCAACGGTCTAAAAGAAAATAACTGAATCATTTAAAAGCAAGGTTTATACTTATTTCTTTTATTGCTGTTTCTATAGCAATAGCATAAAATCACCTGTTTTGGTCTGTTATGTTCTTGGTACTAGAATATTAGTCATTTCAACATTTTTTTCTTTTAATTGAAAGGAACAAAGGAACAGGGAGTAGTTTTAAATGTAGGCACATTTTTGGGTAACGTTTTTTTAGATGTGCTAAGTTGGCAACTGCAAAGCACAATTTACAGTGGTGACAACACTTCCGTATTATTGTATATTTAAACATTCAAGTGCTTCTCTTACCTCCTCTGAAAGAGCAGCATCAGCTGATCCTAAATTTCAGAGCATTGTAACCTTCATTATGAATGACAAGGGCCTATTTGCTTTTGCAGAAACAATCTGTAAAGAGTAACCTTTGGCTTCACTTATACAGCATTTTATTTTTAAAGGCAACTGCATTTATAATGGGCAATCTCCACTTCAGATTCACTCAACCAAGTGCCCCTCAACATCTAAGCAGTTAACTGAGATTAAAAGTAATTTTGACTCTGGCAGCAAAGTCAGGAAATACTCTAATTCCAGAAGGAGGTGAAAGTGGAAGTAAAACTAGGAGAGGAAAAAGAGGAGGATCAAGGAAAAACGGAGGGCTAAAAACTGGATGAGAAAGAATGCTGCCAAGACACCGGGTCGCTGCTAGCAGCTCTGATAACATCTCCATCCCGGCTGAAGGAGCAAGAGCAGAGCACAGGCTGAGAAGAGTTGAGCTGTCCATGTTATTAGAACCATTAACATCTTCACCTGGCATCCTGAAAGACCAAATGGAGTGACCACAGCCACAAACACAAACCAACTTGGCTTTAAATCCTGGTTCTACCACTTACTATCTGTGAGACTTCAGCAAGTAAGTAGTTGTAAGAATATTAGTTTTTTCATCTGCAAAATGGGGCTAATATCTAAATCACCAGGCTACTGTGAAAACAGCAGGCTTGCAGTTTTAAAACCATTTGCTCCTATGCTTGACCAAACCCTTGCTGCTCTTCCTTTGTTTGATACTTAAATTAGAAATTACCCAAACCAAACTCAACATTCAAAAAACTAAGACCATGGCATCCAGTCCCATCACTTCACGGCAAACAGATGGAGAAAAAGTAGAAATAGTGACAGATTTTATTTTCTCGGGCTCCAAAATCACTGTGGATGGTGACTGCAGCCATGAAATTACACTTGCTCCTTGGAAGAAACGCTATGACAAATCTTGACACTGTATTGAAAAGCAGAGACATCACTTTGCCCACAAGGCTATGGTTTTCCAGTTGTCATCGCAGATGTGAGAGCTGGACCATAAAGAAGGCTGAGCACTGAAGAATTGATGCTTTTAAACTGTGGTGCCGGATAAGACTCTTGAGAGTCCCGTGGGCAGCAAAGAGATCAAACCAGTCAATTCTAAAGAAAATCAACCCTGAATGATCACCAGAAGGACTGATGCTGAACCTGAAGCTCCAATACTTTGACCCCTTGATGGGAAGAATTGACTCACTGGAAAAGACCCTGATGCTGGGAAAAATTGAAGGAGGAGGAAAAGGGGATGACAGAGGATGAGATGGCTGGATGGCATAATTGGCACAATGGACACGAGTTTGAGCAAATTCCAGGAGGTAGTGAAGGAAAGGGAAGCCTCGTGTGCTGTAGTTCATAGGGTCTCGAAGAGTCAGATATGACTCAGCAACTGAACAAGAGGACAGGGTCCAGAGATGTTTGCACAGCGCTGTTCTGAAGTGGCATAGGGAGAGAACAAAAAGAGTGACAAAAGGCAGCTTCTCCTTACATTCACATTCCTGCCCTTCTTTCAGGTTCTCAATGTTAGTATGCCAACTCTCTGGCCTCCCCATTCCCTTGTCCTCTCATACCTCCTGTATCTGACCTTCGTACCTCTAACCTTCTTTCTAAGCTTCAGAAGCCAGAAGGTTTTCTCCTTTCCTATTTTCTGAGGCTGCAAACCTCAACTATAAACTATCTTATTGCCTCATAGTTTTGATAGCTCCTCAAACGCATGAGTGTTAAGAAAAGTCTTACTTTGTTAATTAAAACAAAGCAATATGGGGAAATATTTCTGGATCTGGAACTTCATAGTACTTCTGATGCAGGTGGTCCAAAGACTACATTTCGAGAAACAAGGCTTACTACACTGCTGCTGCTGCTGCTGCTAAGTCGCTTCAGTCATGTCCGACTCTGTGTGACCTGGTAGACGGCAGCCTATCAGGCTCCCCCGTCCCTGGGATTCTCCAGGCAAGAACACTGGAGAGGGTTGCCATTTCCTTCTCCAATGCATGAGAGTGAAAAGTGAAAGTGAAAGTCGCTCAGTTGTGCCCAACCCTTAGCGACCCCACGGACTGCAGCCCATCAGGCTCCTCCATCCATGGGAGTTTCCAGGCAAGAGTACTGGACACTGGGAAAGTACTTTTCTGCTTTTTAGTTCTCATCAATCCCTGCTTCTTCTTGGCTAGATAATAAATAACCACTCTAATCCCAGGGCTGGAAGCACTCTTGCTATAGTCTTCCAGCCTAACTTTAACTGGAGTTCTTTATTACCCTAGGGTGGCAGTGAGGCTATGATTCATCAGTACCTTACCCTAGGGCTAAAGTTCTAGAAGTTACTATCCGAAAAGGTCCTCCAGGACCAAAGGGCTTGCTTCATCAAAACCAGAGTCAGTACTGGATGAAACTTCCTTCAAACAAAGAAAATTACAGAACTTGCAATGCGAACAAAGGAAGGGCAGTGTGAAAGTTAAGCAGGCTTTAAGCATGAGAAACAATATTAATGTCTTACAACCTATAATGGTAAAGAATCTGAAATGGAAGCACTTAGCTATACACCTGAAACTAACACAACTTTATACATTTACTGTATTTCAATTAAAAATGGATAATAACAGATAAAAGAGGACAGGCTCTGCAGTCAGAGTGGACCAAAATCATGGTTCTTCCACTTAAAAACTTCAGGCAAATTAGGGTTCCCTCTTTTCAATTTCCTCACCTTTAACCTAGGAATATAAGTAGGCTCTACCTTATAGAACTGATGTAAGGATTACATTTAATGAGGATAATGTATGTAAATTGCATAACATAGCCTAATGTATGCTTTATGTATTAGCTGACTGAATTTTATACATATTCCAGAACTCTGAGGTTGTAACCAAGTACTTATCCAAGTGTTTGCATATAATCAAGGTTCCTGAGAAATGAGCCTCTCCTCTTAATCCGTCTTTGCACAAAAGATGAGGACTCTCAGTCTGACAAGAATGAAGTTCAGTTCAACTCTGCTTCCAGTCTGGTATCTAACCTATATTGATCCCATCTTAAGCAACAGCACTGAGTTTCAGCACTTTCGACACTTGTCAGAAAATTCAACTATGAACTAACTAAATCTAGCACTTGTCAAATGCTTGCTTGAGATGTCTGATATTCTGAACCATGTTATATTTCCTCCCTAAAGAAATGACTTCACAAAGTTGAGATTTAATGTTTTGGTCTCAGGTTTTTTTTTTTTTTTCTTCTTTCTTTTTTTATGGAGAATCAATATAAGAAAAATCCATCTGAAGAAAACTTTATGTCCTGAAAAATCATCTCCTGGAGAGCAAATAGGTTTCATCTTGAGTTCCAACACTGAAAGGTTGGTAGTAACTATCTCGAGTGTCTGTTATGAAGAACTACAGGGTTGTCATGATTGATTAGCACTCTCTGCCATGGCCATCAACAAGGAAGTGTGGGGCCTTTGTGACATGTTTACTCAGACTGTTATTACCACAGGTGAAAGCATGCCACAGGTACAACATGTTGGACCTACTAAATGTATACGTCCTTTCTTAAATTCAATGCCATAAACCTCTCACCTCTGAGCCTTTGTACATGTTGATCCCTCTGTGAAGTTTCCCACTTTCCACAATCAAGTAAGCCTAAGAAGATGAAGATAAGAGTTACCAAAGTCAACTCAGAAAGGATGGAAGTAGAAGACAAGGTGTTGTTTTTCAAATCAAGGCCAAATGAGTAAGACAAGGAAATCCAGTGGATGATAGATCACAGGAACTAACCCTAAGCCTGATTAGTGGCATCAAGACTACGCAGAAGAGGGAAGTCTAGACTAGAGACAGGAGAGCCAGAAAGGTGGGGGGCGGGGAGACACTTGAAGAGAAATGGTCTAGCTGTGGGCCACGAGGAAGATGAGGGCATTTCAGACAGTTCAAATCGGTAAATCATTGTAGTTTGTTTTAAAGAATTCTTTACCAGAACCATTTTAGTGACATTAAATTGTTTAAGTGGCCATCTGTGGAACAGCACAGCAACTAGGTGGGTTTATGGACCAGTCTGGTATATCTATTAAAATAGCTACACCTGCTACATGTAAGCTGTTAACAACTTTCCTTTGCCAATCATAAATCTGGTTAATCTCACCTTTCCTGTCATTTTAATTTTCTATAGATTACTCATAGCAGAAGAAAAGTGGATGCACTAAACTGGTTCCAAAATACATTTTAAAAGCCCAAAAGTCATACTCAACTTATATAGCAGTTTTAGAACTTATAGTTCAGTTTTAAATATTTTCTACTTGAAAGACACAACAAAATCAGAATAAAACACCATATGGGTAAGCCTAAAAGAGAAATCCATTCTTATTATACTAAAAAACTTGCTTATTGGAAATAAGATATCAACCATTGTATTATCTAAGTTTAATAATAATCACCATAATTACTTGGAATAGAAATTATTGCTTATAAATATCAAGACTGATAGTATCAACAATAAATACTTCTATAGAACTCACTCTGTACCAAGCACTAAGTTCTTTACATATATTGTGTAATCTCCAAAGAAGTTTGTGAGATATGTCTTCTTCTTATTTCCAGTGTTACAGATGAAGAAACTAAGGTACAGAGACAGTAAGCAAACTGCCTAGGATTACATGGCCAGTGAATGTTGAACCAGGGTTTAAAAGCTTACAGTCTGTTTTTCTTTCTGGCTTACTTCACTGTGTATAATAGGCTCCAGTTTCATCCACCTCATCAGAACTGATTCAAATGTATTCTTTTTAATGGCTGAGTAATACTCCATTGTGTATATGTACCACAGCTTTCTTATCCATTCATCTGCTGATGGACATCAAGGTTGCTTCCATGTCCTGGCCTGGCTATTATAAACATTGCTGTAGTGAACACTGGGGTACACGTGTCTCTTTCAATTCTGGTTTCCTTGGTGTGTATGCCCAGCAGTGGGATTGCTGGGTCATTGGCAGTTCTATTTCCAGTTTTCCAATACAGTATACTAATGCATACATATGGAATTTAGAAAGATGGTAACGATAACCCTGTATGCGAGACAGCAAAAGAGACACAGATGTATAAAACAGTCTTTTGGACTCTGTGGGAGAGGGTGAGGGTGGGATGATTTGGGAGAATGGCATTGAAACATATATAATATCATAGGTGAAACGAATCGCCAGACCAGGCTCAATGCATGTTACAGGATGCTTGGGGCTGGTGCACCTGGATGACCCAGAGGGATGGTATGGGGAGGAAGGTGGGAGGGGGGTTCAGGATGGGGAACACATGTACACCCGTGGCAGATTCATGTTGATGTATGGCAAAACCAATAGAATACTATAAGTAATTAGCCTCCAATTAAAATAAATAAATTTATATTAAAAAAAAAAGCATACAGTCTGGCTCTAGCATATGTCTTCTAAACCAAGGGTCCTCAGCCTCTGGGATCTAATACCTGATGAACTGAGGTGGAACTGATGTAATAATAATAGAAATAAAGTGATGTTATGCACTTGAATCATCCTGAAACCATTTCCTACAACCTCACAGCTGTGAAAAAACTGTCTTCCACAAAACCAGTCCCTGGTGCCAAAAAGGTTGAGGCTCGTTGTTCTAAACCACTGTTGACTGTATTCATCTTTGAACTCAAGATTCTAATTTAACCTGTGTAAGGTATTATTTCAGGAGTGGGCTCAGGCTATTTCTGAACTTCATAATTTCCTTGTTTCTTTAGTTCCCATCATTAGCCTTCAAGGGAAAATAGGGGAAAATGCTTGTGAATTTGGTTGGGAGGAAAGGAAGAATCCACTTGGCTGGAAACGCTGGAAACAGTATTCCAATTGCTTAGTATAATCAGATCTTTGCTATTTACTCATATAAAACTTTTCTTTTGAAAAGCCCCAAAGAACTTCTCCTGCAATAAACCATCAATAATTGTTACTGGCTTCCTATTTCTTCAATTTATGATTACACTGTATTTGTCAGACATCCATGAGTGATCACTGTTTTCTGAACTGTGAACTAGCTTAGTGCTGAAAGTACAGCTTCTGAATTAGTTTCTGATAAATTTCACCAGCAGGTCTGGGAATAATCATTACCCTTAGTCCCACAAACAACAGGTTGACAACAACAGAAAATTGGCGGGGTGGCGGGGGAAAGCGGTACAGACAGAATCATCACAATGCAAAGATGGATGTAGCTTAGTGACATAAAAAGAGATGCCAAATCGTTTCCAACTTTAGAGGGGCTAACCCTGCAAGATTTAATTAGCTTACAGTTGAGAAATAATTTGAAGCTTCAAATTACAGTTATTTAGAAACTCTTGACTTGTTCATCATTCCACTTTATAAAGTTATAATATAAGGAGACTTCCATGGGAAAAAAACAATCAGAATTCAAAGAAAAAAAAATTCCCAAAGAGAAGTAACAAAAGAAGTGGGAAAAAACCCAGCTTGGGAGCCTGACAGCTCTGGGTTATGGTGCTCCAGGAGTGCTGCTGGGCTATTCATGAACTTCTCTCAGCCTGTTTTCTCACCTTTAAGTTACCACTTATCTTCCAGAGTTGTGAAAGTTAAGGGAAATTCTTGATAAAATGCCTGGCATGGTGTCACTGCTTAAGAAATTTTAGCTTTCCATTCTCTGCTTCTATTAACTCTGAAAATTTTCTCTGAGTCCTCCTTTCTGAAATCCACTGCTTCTTCCTATTCATCTTCACTTTTCCTCTTGCTTTACAAAATACATCATCACTGGCCTGACTTGACAGTAACAGCCTCCCAACTTGATTTACTGCTTCCAGTTTTTCTCTCAGTAGCTTAACATGTCTTTAGAAAGATAACCTCTAATGTTATCTTCCTGTATACAAAAAAACATGAAACTTTTTTGTCTACAGAATAAAGTCCAAAAATCTGTGCCTATTTCTCCTTAGATCGGTCTGCAACCAAGCCTTCACTCACCCCTAATTCTCTGGCCATAACAAGACACCCCACTAGTTTTGCTGCATGTTTGCTATTGTCCTAAAATCCCCTCCTTGCCTTTTGTGAGTTTTTATTTCTTCTACATGATCGTTTAAAACATAATATACTCCATAAGCATATCTCTAACTCTAAAAGGCAAAAATAAGAACTGAATTTTACTTAAAGGCTGCATGGCAATTACATTTACTTCTATTTGCATTTCACTGCATTCTATTTGTTCTACATCACTCTCTTCAATAGACTATGAACACTTCCTAAGGAAAGAAAAATTTCTTATTCCTCTTTGTATCTCCACAGTCTAGAATAGTTACTGGGATCTTCTTTAGTATTATATTGAATAGATATTAAAAGAAAGAATGCCTAGGAAGCTTTTCCCAATTAGTTCACTCTCATTCTTGATTCAGTTTGTCAGCACAAGCCATCCCTACATTTCCATATCTTGGTTAAAAAATGTTCAGTTCAGTTGCTCAGTCATGTCCAACTCTTTGCGATCCCATGGACTGCAACACGCCAGTCCTCCCTGTCCATCACCAACTCCTGGAGCTTACTCAAACTCATGTCCATCGAGTCGGTGATGCAATCCAAGCATCTCATCCTCTGTCACTCCCTTCTCCTCCCGCCTTCAATCTTTCCCAGCGTCAGGCTCTTTTCAAATGAGTCAGCTTTTTGCAACAGGTGGCTAAAGTATTGGAGCTTCAGCTTCAACATCAATCCTTCCAATGAATATTCAGGACTGAATTCCTTTATGACCAACTAGATTTATCTGTATGCAGTCCAAGGAACTCTCAAGAGTCTTCTCCAAAGCCACAGTTTCAATTCTTTGGTGCTAAGCAGTCTTTATAGTCCAACTCTCACATCCATACATGACTACTGGAAAAGCTTTGACTAGATGGACCTTTGTCGGCAGAGCAATGTCTTTGCTTTTTATTATGCTGTCTAGGTTGGTCATGGATTTTCTTCCAAGGAGAAAGCATCTTTTAATTTCATGGCTGCAGTCACCATCTGCAGTGATTTTGGAGCCCCCCAAAATAAAGTCTCTCACTGTTTCCATTGTTTCCCCATCTATTTGCCATGAAGTAATGGGACCGGATGCCACAATCTTAGTTTTCTGAATATTGAGTTTTAAACCAATTTTTTCACTCTCTTTCACTTTCATCAATAGGCTCTTTAGTTCTTCTTCACTTTTTGCCATAAGGGTGGTGTCATCTGCACATATGAGGTTATTGATATTTCTTCCAGCAATCTTGATTCCAGCTTGTGCCTCGTCCAGCCTGGCATTTCATAAGATTACTCTGCATATAAGTTAAATAATGGACTACCAAGAGATAACAGATGGAGAAGGGAATGGCAACCCACTGCAGTATTCTTGGCTGGAGAATCCCATGGACAGAGGAGCCTGGCAGTCTACAGTCCATGGGGTTGCAAAGAGTTGGACCAACTGAGCAACTAACACACACAGACAATAAAAGAAGCGAGGATGAGAAGAGTGGATACAATTGTGAGCTATTTAATTTCAATGATGTTAAGACAAATGAAATGTTATAAATTTAAAGGTGACCTCTAAAAGGACAGAAGTGAAACACATATCTTTCAAAGCAGCCAAGATTAGATTTCAAGATCTTACACATAAAAACCTGACCTACATCATAATGTATAGCTTTAAATTGCCTATAAAAAGATTAAGCTTCTCAGCTTAAACATTAATATTTAAATTAAATATTCAACTTTAGAGGTTAGGAAAATAATATACTCATAAAAGTAGAAAGAAAGTAAAAATTAAAAGAATAATCAAAATGGAAGCTAGAGTGTCAACTAAAGCAAAAATCAAATTCTTCGAAAAGACCAATGAAATAGAAAGTTTCTGGAAAGAATAGTTAAGAAAAGTATACAATTAGAAATAAAAATACAATATTAACACTGTACAAGCACAGTAAAGGACAAAAACTTTATATGCACCATTCTATATATAATATAAATGATATTTCTACATAAAACATGTAATTTCTATAATTCTTTATGCTATTGAATTTGAAACAAAGCTACTTCTTAGAATAATACAACCATTAAAACTGACTCAAGAAGAAATAGGAAAGCTAAAGACACGTGCAATCACTAAAAAACTGTTATCAATGGTCAAAAATCCATCCACCAAAACTTGCATGGTCCAGATGTTTTAATGACAAGTTCTATCAAAACTTGAAGGAACTCAATACAGATTGCTTGAAGTGAGAAAAAGAATAAAAGCTTCCCAAGTTCATCAAATATAACCTTGTTACTAAAACCATATAAGGATGTGAAGAGTTATAAGTTAATTTATTTAATGAACATATATTTAAAAGACCTAAACAAGCAGAAACCTGAATCTAGCAATGTATACCAACATATACCATATATGACAATCAATGGGGATTATCTCAGTAATGGAAAGATGTTTAAATATGAGAGTATCTGTAAAATATCCACAATATTGACAGGTTAAATGAAAAAATAGGAACAATTCAATAGATACAGAAAAAAGTATTCAATAAAATTCAACAATCATTAATGACAACAAATTTTAGTGAACTAAGAAAATAAGCCCTGTAACCTATGACTTTTATTTTTTAAACCTTGTATCAGTCAGGATACAAGGGCCAAGCCACAGCAATAAGTAATTCCCAAATCTGAGAAGCTTAACAAAATAGCAAAAAAATTACTTCCTGTTCACACTAAAGTCTCACAGGGGCAGTAAGCAGTTCTGCTTATTCTAGTAACTCAGGACCCAGGTATGGTACATTCTTCAGAAATAACCAGAGCACTGAGATGGGAACATGGTGACTGGCACACTAATTTCTAAAGCTTCCTCCTAATGTGACAATGCCATTTCTTATCTTTACCAGCTAAAGCAAGTCATATGGCCAACATAATAAAAGGAGAGAGGAATAAAGTTCTACCGTATGTCTGGAAGGGAAACTATAATATTTGGAAACAATCCCAGTGCCTATCAGCGGTATGGTAAGAAAGATATTCTTGCCTGGAGAATTCCATGGATAGAGGAGCTTGGCGGACTACAGTTCATAGGTTGCAAAGAGTATGACACAACTGAGCAACTAACACACACACACACACACACACACACAAGAAACACACACACAAGAAAGATATATCTGGTCTTTGTTTTCCAATTCGTGGCACAGAGCTCCTAAAGCCCTTGGAATTGCCTGAGTGACAGGCACATTTTGTTTGTTTGTTTGTAATTCTTAACAAGCACCTTCTAACCTTACCTAAGTTTATGTCATTGAGGAGACTCAGTGCGTCCCTAGATACTTCAAGATGGGGGCTGTCTGCCACAGGAGCTAGCCATATGGTTAAGACTGGAACTTACAAACACAAATGGCCAATGATTTAATCAAGTGTACCTATTTAGTAGAAGGTTCGTAGTAACCCCTAAACAATGGAGTTCATAGGGTTTCTGGGTTACTGGGATAGTGGTGTGTCCTAGGGCTTGGAAGCTCTTCACCCCATTTGCCGGTCCTGAGTTATACCCTTTATGATAAACTGCTAGCAAATGCTAGTAGAGCACTTTCTTTCCTGAGTTCTGTGAGTTATTTTAGCAATTACTGAACCTCAGGAGGCGTAATGGAAATTCACAAATTACAGATGGCTGGTCAGAATTACGAGTGGCTTGCACCTTATTGCAATGGGTGTCTGAAGTGGAGGCAGTATTACGGGACTGAGCCCTTAACCAGGGGGATCTATCACGCACTCCATGAGTCAGCATCAGAACTGAACTCAACTGGTGAACACCTGGTTGCAACTCTAGGACTGTCACATTAACGCCCAGTCCCACCTCACTCCCACTAAAAGCCTGGCAGATGATCATTACATACACTAGTGTTGAGGACCATTGTGTTCGATTAGTTACTATTATATTTCTATACTTTCAGTTGGTCCTAAAAGGAAAATATAAATGTAGAATATTTAGACATCTTTACTCTTAAATTTCCTCCCACATTTATTCTGTTTCTAAAGCACTGTCATTTAAAAATACTTCTCATTTTAGTACGATATTTTTATTATGAGTTTACAAATTCAAGTCTGAAGAAAAAATAATAATCGGCAAAAGGGACATCAATACCTATGATTCTAAATGTTACTACGATGTCTTTTGCCAGGAGTTTTAGTAAACTTTTCAGATAGTAATCATTCTTAAAATATTTACATTCTGTGTTTTTAAAACTATTTTCCCCAACTTAGATAATAACAAGAGATGAAGTTAGGTATTACATTTTAAAAAGACTCATTAAAAAATAAACTGCGTTAAGTCAAGTAAAGTCATGATAAAAAGGTCAGTGAACATTTTAGCCTTTCATCACTCAAATCTATCAAAAATTGACATTTACATCATGTTTAATTTTTTCCTTTTATAGATTTACTGTTACTAAAATTGAGACTAGTTTTAAAAAATCTAGTTGATAATGTGTAAGACACACAGACCCCAGGCCATTCTATTGGAATTTGCTTAGCTCTTCAAGTTAATAGTAGCATATCTTATATAAATAAAGCAAATATAGAGAATTAAAATAGCAAGGAAGCCAAAGTACTGAGTAAGAACATGCTGATTTTAGAATTGTTGCTAATGATGATTACATTTAAAATTCTTCTTAGCATTTCACTAGATACAGCATTACTCATATCCCGTCTTTAAGAGATATTCAGTATCACTGAAGTATTCTAAGCCAACCAGTCCATTCCAAAGGAGATCAGTCCTGGGTGTTCTTTGGAAGGAATGATACTAAAGCTGAAACTCCAGTACTTTGGCCACCTTATGCAAAGAGTTGACTCATTGGAAAAGACTGATGCTGGGAGGGATTGAGAGCAGAAGGAAAAGGGGATGACAGAGGATGACATGGCAGGATGGCATCACTGACTTGATGGATGTGAGTTTGACTGAACTCCAGGAGTTGGTGATAGACAGGGAGGCCTGGCGTGCTGCAATTCATGGGGTCACAAAGAGTCAGACATGGCTGAGCAACTGAATGGAACTGAACTGAAGAGGACAATGTAAGTAGTTCATGACCAAAGTTTTCAAGATTCTTTAATGAACTTTTCTAGGCATTTCTCACTCTACTCAAGGAAGATAAATTTTGTAATATAAATCTCTGTTTTATAACAAATCTATAAAAATTAATACAAATTAGTAAAAAAATTTTTTTTGACTTGCATACTACTTTTAAGAAAATAAGCCAAAACTTAGTTTACATTACACAAAAAAATCGTTATTTTTCAATAATGGAAGTAAGTTGAGTTCCACAGTTTACATGAAAATTTCAAACAGCAGTACGGTTTTTGGACCAAGAAAAAGCATTTTTTTTTAAATTTATGCTTACCATATATAGCTTAATTTGGGTGAGAATAGAAATGAGGAATTTTTTGATTCATTATTAGCAAAGGACAGGGAAAGAAATGAGATATAGATAAAATGGAAAGAATTATGACCTCTGAGAAAGGTGTTCATCAAGTTTCAAAACTAGCTACCTTGTGATAATGTATAAAAATTAGGGTAAATGAAAGTAATTTGTATCAAGAAACACTCTCAATGGAATTAAAGGCCTGAAAGGTACCTGCAGTGTACTGATGGACAGCACATAATAAAGTCAGGAGCACATGGAATGTATTTTGTCCTCTGACAATGCCTTGGGAACACTGAGCAGCACCCTAGATCAGCTCTCAGAGAGGTCCTGGGAGACTGTGGTAGTTCGTGAAGAAATTAACAATTCCAAAGAGGTGGTGATGGAATTCCAGTTGAGCTATTTCAAATCCTAAAAGATGATGCTGTGAAAGTGCTGCACTCAATATGCCAGCAAATTTGGAAAACTCAGCAGTGGCCACAGGACTGGAAAAGGTCAGTTTTCATTCCAATCCCAAAGAAAGGCAATGCCAAAGAATGTTCAAACTACTGCACAATTCCACTCATTTCACACGCTAGTAAAGTAATGCTCAAAATTCTCCAAGCCAAGCTTCAGCAATACGTGAACCGTGAACTTCCAGATGTTCAAGTTGGTTTTTAGAAAAGGCAGAGGAACCAGAGATCAAATTGCCAACATCTGCTGGATCATGGAAAAAGCAAGAGAGTTCCAGAAAAACATCTACTTCTGCTTTATTGACTACGCCAAAGCCTTTGACTGTGTGGATCACAATGAACTGTGGAAAGTTCTGAGAGAGATGGGAATACCAGACCACCTGACCTGCCTCTTGAGAAACCTGTATGCAGGTCAGGAAGCAACAGTTAGAACTGGACATGGAACAACAGACTGGTTCCAAATAGGAAAAGGAGTACACCAAGGCTGTATATTGTCACCCTGCTTATTTAACTTCTATGCAGAGTACATCATGAGAAATGCTGGGCTGGAGGAAGCACAAACTGGAATCAAGATTGCTGGGAGAAATATCAAAAACTTCAGATATGCAGATGACACCACTCTTATGGCAGAAAGTGAAGAAGTGAAGAACCTCTTGATGAAAGTGAAAGGGGAGAGTGAAAAAGTTGGCTTAAAGCTCAACATCAGAAAACGAAGATCATGGCATCTGGTCCCATCACTTCATGGGAAATAGATGGGGAAACAGTGGAAACAGTGGCAGACTTTATTTTTTGGGGCTTCAAAATCACTGCAGATGGTGATTGCAGCCATGAATTTAAATGACGCTTACTCCTTGGAAGGCAAGTTATGACCAACCTAGATAGCATATTGAAAAGCAGAGACATTATTTTGCCAACAAAGGGTCTGTCTAGTCAAGGCTATGGTTTTTCCAGTGGTCATGTATGTTTGTGAGAGTTGGACTATAAAGAAAGCTGAGCGCCGAAGAATTGATGCTTTTGAACTGTGGTGTTGGAGAAGACTCTCGAGAGTCCCTTGGACTGCAAGGAGATCCAACCAGTCCATCCTAAAGGAGATCAGTCCTGGGTGTTCATTGGAAGGAGTGATGCTGAAGCTGAAACTTCACTATTATGGCCACCTCATGCGAAGAGCTGACTCATTTGAAAAGACCCTGATGTTGGCAGGAGAAGAAGGGGACGACAAAGGATGAGATGGTTCGTAAAGTGAAAGGGGAGAGTGAAAAAGTTGGCTTAAAGCTCAACATTCAGAAAACGAAGATCATGGCATCTGGTCCCATCACTTCATGGGAAATAGATGGGGAAACAGTGGAAACAGTGGCAGACTTTATTTTTTGGGGCTTCAAAATCACTGCAGATGGTGATTGCAGCCATGAATTTAAATGACGCTTACTCCTTGGAAGGCAAGTTATGACCAACCTAGATAGCATATTGAAAAGCAGAGACATTATTTTGCCAACAAAGGGTCTGTCTAGTCAAGGCTATGGTTTTTCCAGTGGTCATGTATGTTTGTGAGAGTTGGACTATAAAGAAAGCTGAGCGCCGAAGAATTGATGCTTTTGAACTGTGGTGTTGGAGAAGACTCTCGAGAGTCCCTTGGACTGCAAGGAGATCCAACCAGTCCATCCTAAAGGAGATCAGTCCTGGGTGTTCATTGGAAGGACTGATGTTGAAGCTGAAACTTCACTATTATGGCCACCTCCTGCGAAGAGCTGACTCATTTGAAAAGACCCTGATGTTGGCAGGAGAAGAAGGGGACGACAAAGGATGAGATGGTTCGATGGCATCACCGACTCAATGGAAATGAGTTTGAGTAAACTCCAGGAGTTTTTGATGGACAGGGAGGCCTGGCATACTCATGGTTCATGGGGTCACAAAGAGTCGGACATGACTCAGCGACTGAAGTGAACTGAAGACTTACATAAACATCCATCCAGACTAAGTTTTCAGTTCTATCCTCAAACAGAAAAACTTTCTTACAAGTGGCTAAATACAATGAAAAATATTTAATTTACACTTTCATTTCATAAGTCACACACACCTCTACCCCTTAAAACCAGTTTTCCAAAAACTCCTTTTCTGACTTTACAGTATCTCAGTGGGGAAAAAAAAAAAAAGCACAAACTAAAAACTGAGAATTATGTTTTACTTAGCAGACAAAACTGAAGACTAAAACCCAGGACACAGACACTCAGCTCTGAGAACGTAAGTGAGGAGCCAGGATACATAAGAGTTTCTGTAAGACCGGGTAGTCGGAACATCAAAAGATGACTGGTAGTTAAAGAAAACCAGATATCTCAAGTTAAGAAATCTAGTGCTGGGCTCACTGGAATCATTCCTTTGATAGCACCTCAGCTACTGGGACCAGTATCTTGTGCTTCTCATCCTGAGACTCCTCAAGGCACACTGCTGTGTGGAAAGGAGGCTGCAGAGGCTGAGGGCTTGGCACCGGGCAGCTCTGTCCTGTCCTGAGTTCCCTCAGGACTCACAGTCTGGAGTGGCTGTGGGGGCTTGATGATGACTGCAACCTCCTTTGTTTACTGATATGGCAGGCAACATTTTCTCACCAGTAACAGTGATTTGGAAAGTGATTTAAATTGGCAGAAACCACAAGGAAAGAAACCTGGGAGAAGTAATTTTCCATTTAATTGAGAAATCAAAATATATCTTAAAAATTACAGTGGTACTGAATGTATCTACTAGGAAAAAATTAGTTCATACATGTTGATTTTCATCATAAATAATATATAATATTTAAAGACTTTTTTAAAAAAAGTGGAACTCTTTCTAAAATATAATGCAAACATCTTTGTAAAAGAGCATTCTGGATATGATTCAGAAAACTTCTGCTAAGGTCTATAAGTATGTGATTATAAGATCTATACTAAGGTCTATATTAAGGTTTATACAGTGGTATTACTTGAAATTCAGAAGGCTGTTTACTCTCAATTTTAGCCACAGAATGCTGCTGGGGTTCTGCGATCTCTTCTCCAGTTACTTTTATGATGAATTTCTAAGGAGAAACCTATACTCACCTCATCATCCTTTCCTACCTTTCCATCATAAAAACAAACAAAACAAAAAACCAACAACTGTTTTCCTAGGTTACTACAAAGAAGGAAGAACTACAGAAAGAACAACAGAGAAGAAGCACACGCAAACACAAATATACCAGCTTTAAACCGCAGACCTTACTTTTACACACAATTCTAAGTCAAGGGATTTTGCTTTCTTAAAGCATGCACTCTCCTGGCTCACAGGCCTTTTTCTGCCTGCTTCTGAGAATCATTACAGATGGCTGAGACTGGAAGTACGATGGTTGGATAAGTGGGACATTACTTGATCTTCTATCATTCTGATAAGAATTCTATGAGGCAGAGAAAAGGCATATGCCATTATCCTCATTATTTTTTTAAATAGAGAAACTGCAGCACACAAGAAAAGTTTAGTAACTTGCCCAAGGCACCAAGCAAATTAGTTTTAGAGAATTCAGGTCTTTAAAATCCTCACTCTTCTCCTCATCAGATAACAACACTGTCTTCCCCCTCCTTGGTCTTTCTCACACATAATTTATTCAAGTATGATATATATCTAAATCGTATTTTATGTGATGCATTTCCAGACACCTCAACCAAATCATCAAATTATAATTTCCTATTATGTTTTGAAATGTTACTTTTAAAATGATACCCATAAATCTTTCACACATGAAGTTAGTAGGAAGAGGAGAGAAATACTGGAAGCAAAAAATAAACACAGTTTCAATGACTCTGAGTAAATAACTAAAAGATCAAAAAACCAAAAATATCCTGGGGTTAGGGGGAGAAGGTTCTGACTGACAGTATTTTGCCTCTTTGCTTCTCTATACAGTAGGTGGAGCTATAGTACTATTCATTAGGGTTACAAGAGGCTGTGAGTGGAAAACAATCCAATTCATTTTTAGGATATCCATTATCTCCTGCACTTTCAAATGGTCCTTTTCTGTTTTTGAAACATTTTTCCTTCATTCCCCAAGAAGCTTCAGCCTACACTGCCTACATTCCTTTTTCTTTTTCTGGAATGGCAGAGGGCTATGACTTTCACTGCACATCCTTACACTGCATTTTGAGGAGAATATTCAGAGATACAGTTGCACAAAGCAGCCTGCTTTCCCCTGCCCCATTACTCAAAAGGTTTCCTTTATAATCTATCAAATCTTTTAGCTGGGTAACAGGATTCTCTTGCAACTGAAAATCTTTCAGAACAACTGACCGCATGTATCTTTAGGTCCTCAATTATTTAAGTAATGCAGCAGAAATGATGGTTAATAACCTGTCATAAAAACAGACTACCTATAAAAATTAAAAAGAAAACAAAAATTTTATTCAAAAATAAGGAATCACAATGAGATACCATTTCATGCCAGTCAGAATGATTGTGATCCAAAAGTCTACAAGTAATAAATGCTGGAGAGGGTGTGGAGAAAAGGGAACCCTCTTTATACTGTTGGTGGGAATGCAAACTAGTATAGCCACTATTGAAAACAGTGTGGAGAGTCTTTAAAAAACTGGAAATAGAACTGCCATATGACCCAGCAATCCCACTGCTGAGCATACACACTGAGGAAACCAGAATTGAAAGAGACACATGTACCCCAATGTTCATTGCAGCACTGTTTATAATAGCCAGGACATGGAAGCAACCTAGATGTCCATCAGGAGATGAATGGATAAGAAAGCTGTGGTACATATACACAATGGAGTATTACTCAGCCATTAAAAAGAATACATTTAATCAGTTCTAATGAGGTTGATGAAACTGGAGCCGATTATACAGAGTGAAGTAAGCCAGAAAGAAATACACCAATACAATATGGAATTTAGAAAGATGGTAATGATAACCCTGTATGTGAGACAGCAAGAGACAGACACAGATGGATAGAACAGTCTTTTGGACTCTGTGGGAGAGGGAGAGGATGGGATGATTTGGGAGAATGACATTGAAACATGTATATTATCATATGTGAAATAGATTTCTAGCCCAGGTTCGATGCAGGATTCAGGATCCTTGGGTCTGGTGCACTGGGATGACCCAGAAGAATGGTACAGGGAGGGAGGAGGGAGGGGAGTTCAGGATGGGGAACACGTATACACCTGTGGTGGATTCATGTTGATGTATGGCAAAACCAACACAATATTGTAAAGTAATTAGCCTCCAATTAAAATAAATATATTGAAATTTAAAAGAAAAAAAAAAGAAATTGTGGTGCTGGATCTCCAGGTGGTACCTATGCACAATGACCTTGTGGAAGCACTGGGCTAGAAGACCCAAGGAGTTGGGCTGGGAGAGGCTGAGGGCTACAGCAGAGTGGAGCCACAATTTTATGGACTTTATTCACACATAGCTTGGTGTCAGTATTTCATGAACCACTCTTCATTCCTCACAACAGCCCAGTGCATAACGTACTATTACTCTCACTTGCCACGGGGAATATCATTCAGTCATAAAATAGAAGGCAATCCTGCCATTTTTGACAAAGATGGATCTTGAAGCATTACACTAAGTAAAATACATCAGACAGAGAAAAGACGTACTGCATGATGCCACTCATATGTGGAATCTAAAAACAAACAAGCAAACAAACCTCATAGAAACAAGATCAGGCGCTGCCAGAGGTGGGGCACGGAGGGGAGATGGAGGGGGAAATTAGTGACAGTTGTCAAAAGATATAAACTTCCCGTTTTAGTAAATAAGTTTTGGGGAGGTGATTTACAGCATGGTGATTATAGTCAACAATACAGCATTGCATATTTGAATCTGCTCAGAGAGTAGATCTTAAAAGTTCTTGTCACAAGGGGAAACAATTTAACTATGTGAGGTGATATATATTAACTAAATGTATTGAAGTCATCATTATATATATATATATATATATATATATATATATATTCATTATATTGTACCCTCTAAACTTACACAATCACCTGCCAATTATATCTCAATAAAACTGGAAAGAAGTTTTAAGATTGTAGTTGATGTAATTTGTCTGAGGTGCTAGTGGCAAAGAATCTTCCTGCCAGTACAGGAGACACAAGAGATGCAGGTTTGATCCCTGGGTTGGGAAGATACCCTGGAGAAGGAAATGGCAACCCACTCCAGTATATTTGCCTGGAAAATCTCATGGACAGAGAAGCCTAGCAAGCTACAGTCCATGGGACCACAAAGAGTCAGACACGACTGAGCATATCAACACAGGACACAGGACACAGGTAAGTACCTGACAGAAGTGGGATTCAAATGAGTCTTTGCACATGTGCCTCGTCTCCCCTACATTGCTTTTCAAACCTCAGCAAAAAGGTCTTGCTACACCACCCACTTTATTTCTCTTTCATTAAATCCTGAGATGATTACTCTGAAAGCTTTCTAAACTATTTTGGAGGCCCAGTTGTTGGAGAAGACAGCATCTGAATAAATGGGACACTTCTGAGTTTTCTGGCCACCCACCACTTGAACACAGCTCTCTACATCCTATCACCCAGCCTTTGCCTGGGTTGTACATGAAGTCTCTAAGTAATCTCCATCCTCATCCACGGTCAAACTGCATGTTCCTTCCACAACCCTGTCCTCCTGAATCCCAAGGCTACCTAGGAATCTGGCTGATCAACAGCAAGGAGCTGACCTAAGGTTTGTTCCTGCCCCTTCCTCATTCATCAACAAACCCAACATTTGCTTCCCTTGGTTGCAAGATATTAGCAGAGAAAAATCCCAGTTGTATGACCAAACTCCTAAGCATGACCATCATCAATCTAGTCCTGAAAGCGAAGGTTGCCAAGCTACCTCTATAACTCTCTTGTCTCTCTGCCCCCATTTGACCCAGTCTGATCAGCATCTGCCTCTGCACTGGGGCTCATGCCTGTCTGTTTCTGTTGATCATCCAGGCCAGACCTCAAGTTCAGGCCCTTTCATCTCAGACTCTGCAACCACATCCCCCTTGTCCATCTACACTCTTGCCCCACTCCACTCCATCCTCACCTCTGAGACAGCATGATCCAATCCACCAACCCAATCCCGACCCTCCTCCTAAGTCCTCCCCCTGTGCCCTCTGTTATCCCAGACCAATGGAGAGGCCCTGATCTCTACAGTAAGCAACTTATTTGCTTCTCACATTGCTATGAGGTCTGATCTGATGTTATCATCTGAGTTCCTCAAGAAACAGGTGCAAGAAGGTAGCCCAAGATCATCCAACTAGTAAGTGGTACACCAGCGATTTGAATTCAAAGAGACTAGTATTAGAGTTCAAAACTACACCCGACTGCCTTCCAGTCTTATGTCATCCTTTCTAAGAAGTCTTCCCAGATCTCCCCAAAGTCTTTCCTTTCAAGACTATGATACACACTGTGCCTTGAGTGTATTAGAATGTAAGCTTCCTCGGGCCATAGGACTCTTACCCTGCTTTCTGTATATTAAAGTACCTAGAACTCTTCTCTAGACACACAAAGCACTGGGTACTTGTTTAATCCAATTAAATGTACAAAAGTACAAAATACAATATAGAGAACTTAGATATATTGTGAGAGTGCTGGCACAAACTAATGTTAACAACTCTCTCTTTTCTTTGCAAGGTTCACAGTCTCATAAACCCAGATGACAGAATGGAAGAAATGGAAATTCTGAATGTCAAAAATCAAAGAGATGTGGTCCCCAGAGTCCTAGAATTTTAGAGAATAAAGACTGCTCAAAAAAATCCAACCTATTCAATGTCCAAAGTGAATTTTGTGTGAGGCTTACCAATCCTAGCATATCTTAACTGGTTTCAAAGGGGTAAAGAATGGGTAATGACCTATGAAAGCACTTACAAATAAATGAATTCCAAGTGTCTGGCATTTTTAAAGTGCTGGTTCACAATAACTTTAACTGTCCAGGGCTACTTCCACTCCATGACAGGCAAAAAGAACTTCAGCCTCAGTCTGACTTCCACTAAAAGGACAAAATATCTCCTGCTGGGAGCCAGCAAGGGAGATCCCACCCATGACAAGGTCATGTGGAGAGGCCTGACGAGCAAGGTGGATCAGGACTCGAGGGACCCCCTGGACCTGCTTGAGCATCTACCCCAAAACCAGAATCTGTCTGTCTTACTATGTTATGCCTTTCACCAACTCTTCTGACATTAACAGGGGGCTATTCTTGACCACCTTTTTCTGGAGAAAATTAACTTAGGGCTCTAGGCAATAAATCTCCTGGACATGAAAGGAGTATTTCAATTCAAACCCCTTGTTAGCATTCTAGCTTACTTGGCAGGTTTATCCAGACTCTTGCAACATTGTTGAGCCAATGGTTGCTGCCAAGTTCCCACATCCCTTATCCATTGTGTTCCTGGGAGTGCATATAGTTAAGGTGTAGAAGAAACAAGTAATAGCCTTAGCATTAGCAACATTAGACTTTGAGTTAATAAGTTCTTTCTTTGCTGTAACCAAATGAATCTTTGCTCCATAAAAATGTAACTCTGTACTTTAAGGGTGACGCAGGCTAAAGAATTTAAGAAAAAACATTTCAAGGGAAAGTGTTTTAGCTGACCAATCTTTATCTAAAAGAGGTCATAAAATGTCAACAGGCCTCTGGGCCAGAAGATAATGTACAAAAAATAAGACCCTTGTTTATGAAACAGTAAGCAGGAAGAAACCTGGTATCGATAAAAGTTAATACTGATGAAATGTTGAGTTGACTCTGCATTTTTCATTTTACTCAATGTACAACTCAGGGTATAAAAGCTCCTTCTGAAAATAAAGTGATGGGCTCGCTCACCAAAGCTTGCTTCCCCTGTGTCAATTCTTTCTTTCTTTCTTTCTCTTTCTTTCTCTCTTTCTCTCTTTCTCTCTTTTTAGGCTGATCCCTTGGAGCACAGGGGCCCTCTGTGTTCACTTATCTGCCTAGGCTTCTAAGACCTGAATGGGAAGGTGCTCTGCATCTTCACTCCCTAGGGAGACTGGGAGGGTGCCTGCAGCCTACATGAACGGTGCAAGTCCCTTGTCTTGGGGCTTTATTGGCTTTCTGTGTAAACAAAGGAATATTAGCTTCTTTCTCTCCTCTATTTTCTTAACTGCAACATTCTTTATCTCTATATATATATCTATATCTCTAAATCTCAGTCACTGACGCCATCCACACTTTGATTACCCTGGATCCAACTGGGGCTGGACCCTGGTAATCTCCTGGGACTTCATTTCTTGGAAAAGCAGAACTGATCCACAGTCTCTGCTGATCTGATGTGCCCAATTTGTTTGCTAGTCGCTGTAGCTGGACAACAAAAAAACTAGCAAATGAGCCTTGTATGTATCCAGGTGGCAGGATAGATTTTTAAGATTTTAACTAGAGTTCAGTCACCCTGTAGAATGTTTTTCATTATTCCCAAAGCATGTCCTAGAATTAAACCTAGATATCAATCCTTAGAAGCCTTAACCCCTGAGAGGCAGAAAAGGAGCTCTAATGATGGAAGATTCACAGGGACAATACTACTGTTTTGCTTCTGGATGGCCCGTCAGGCACTTCCTCCCCAGACCCATCCTTCAACCTCTATTCTTAAGGCTAGACTTCACTTTGCAATGAAATTCATCTACTGTGGGGTTCGGATGGGAGTTCTGTTTTTTTCCCTAAATAAACTTCTATTTTTTCTTTATTGTGGTATAATTGACAAATAAAATTGTCTACAATTTTTATATGTATAGGCTATAAAATGATAACCACATCAAATTAATTAACACATCCATCACCTCACATAAGTATCTTTGGTGTGTGTGTATGTGTGCGTCTGTGTAGTAATAATGGACAAATTTAGCAAACTTCGAGTATGGCATTATTAACTATCGTCACATTGCTGTACATTATTAGACCTCCAGAACTTATTCGGAAAGTTTGTACTCTTAAAACTATTTGTACTCTTAAAACTATGTTTTGTGGTCCCTATACTTCAAGCCATGGCACTGAATATCAATCTTGGTTTTTTATTAGTCCACGAAATTTGTAATCCTCTGACTGACATTTTAAAAATCTAGCAGAGAATGAATATAAATCTAGCTGAGAATGAATATAAATCTAGCTGAGAACGAATATAAAGCAAAAATACAAAGATTTTTGTAGTGTCTCTTTTAGACTCTCTTCTGATTTCCCCTAGACTTCATCTGAATTCCTTTAGGACTCGGACATATGAAAACACCGTAGTTTAAAAAGCTAAAGGGCGGGGGCAGCCCTAAGATGGCAGAGGAATAGAATGGGGAAACCACTTTCTCACCCACAAATTCACCAAAAGAACATTTGAACGCTGAGTATATTCCAAAAAACAACTTTTGAATGCCAGCAGATGACATCAGGCACCCATTAAAGCAGCCCACTGTCTTCAAAAGGAGGTAGGGAAAAATATAAAAGATAAAAAGAGGGACAAAAGAGGTAGGGACAGAGCTCCGTCCTGGGAAGGGAGTCTTAAAAAAGAGAGACGTTTCCAGACACCAGGAAACAGTCTCACTGCCAAGTCTGTGGCGAGCCTTGGAACCACAGAGGGCAACATAACTGGGAGGAAAAATAAATAAATAATTAAAACCCACAGACTGCGTGCCCAGTGGTAACTCTCCCAGCAGAGAAACAGCACAGATGCCTGCATCTGCGACAAGCGAGTGGGGGCTGGGCAGGGAGGCCCGGGCTGCATTGCTTAGAGTAAGGACGGGGCCTGAATGCCCCGAGGGCAATCTGAGGGAACTAATTTGGGCTAGCAAACCAGACTGTGGGGTAGCTCCCACACGAAAAGCCCTAACCTAAGACACCGTCAGGCCCATTCACAGAACAAAGGACTGAGCAGAGCTGACCGGTTGCAAACCAGCTCACCCCCTCCGATGAGAGGCAGGCGAGGGCAGCCAAATCCAGAAAGGGGCTATCA
>SJXQ01008585.1:155356-181427 GCA_006408695.1 Aepyceros melampus | reverse complement strand
GAAAGGCCCTAACCTAAAACACTGCCAGGCCCACTCACAGAACAAAGGACTGAGCAGAGCTAGCCGGCTGCAGACCAGCCCATTCTCCACCACAGACAGGCAGGCGAGGGCAGCCGAGCTGGAAGGGGGCTATCATGGCCCCAGAGAGGCATCATCTGCCAAACTGCAAGCAGGATTCATTGCTAACCAAGATTTCTTGGGATTCTGGATGGTCAACATCCGCCTGAGAAGGTGCGCCAGTTGAACACCCAGAAAACTGGGTGGCAGGGACAGGGGAGGCGATAAGTCACAGCGACCATCTTGCCAAACACCTGGTCATCCGAGCTGCTCGGACCTGGGAAGGGCACAAAACGCAGGCCCAACCGAGTCTGTGCCTCTAAGGACTACCCAAGTACCTGAACCTGAGCGGCTTAGGAAGTGCATACAACCCAGGGCCAGCCTTAGACAGTTGCCAGCAGAGCAACCTAGAGCCTAAGCAGTGTAGACAGGGAAAGCACACATGCTGTGAGCGGGGGCAAACCCAGTGTGGTCGAAACACTGAGAGCACTTCCCACACACACCAGTGATATTTGTTTGCAGTGTTCCTCTCCACTGCACGACTGAACAAGTAAGCCTAAAAAAGTGACCACCACTGCCCCTTTGTGTCAGGGCAGAAATTAGATACCAAAGAGACCAGCAAACAGAAGACGCTAAAATAAACAGAGGGAACTGCTTTGGAAGTGACAGGTGCAACAGATTAAAACCCTGTACTTAGCACCAACTACATAGGAAGGGGCCTATAGATCTTGAGAAGACGTATAAGCCAGATCAAGGAACTATCTGAAAATGAACTGACCCCACACTGTCCACACAACATCAAAGAAAGTCCTAGATATATTTTTACTATTATCATTTTTTAATTAATAATTTTTTTAATTTTAAGTCCTCTATTACTCCTTTAATTTTCATTTTTATAACCTACTGCTGCTGCTGCTAAGTCACTTCAGTTGTGTCTGATTCTGTGTGACCCCATAGACGGCAGCTCACCAGGCTCCCCCGTCCCTGAGATTTTCCAGGCAAGAACACTGGAGTGGGTTGCCATTTCCTTCTCCATTATAACCTACTATTACTTTGCAAAGAAAAAAAAAAAAGAGAGACCCTATTATATATATTATATATTTATATTTTTTATGATTTTTGTGACTTTGTTTTTTTCTTTAACATTATATTTTTGAAAATCCAACTTCTACTCCAGATTTTTAATCTTTGCTCTTTGGTATTTGTTATCACTTTTGTACCTTTAAGAACCCAATCTTCAGTACCCACTTTTACTTGGGAGTGAAATACTGGCTTGACTGCTCTCTCCCTCTTTGGACTCTCCTTTTTTTTTCCGTCAGGTTGCCTCTTTCTCCCCTCTCCCCCTTCTCTTCACTACCCAATTCTGTAAATCTCTTTGTGTATTCTGGGCTGTGGAGAACACTTAGGGAAATTATTACTGGCTAGATCTGTCTCTCTTCTTTTGATTCACCTGTTTATCCTCCTGGCCACCTATGTCTCCTTCCACCCTCTTCTCATTTCTGTGTAACTCTGTGAACATCTCTGAGAGGTTCAGACTGTGGAGAGGACACAAGGAAGTGATTACCGGCTAGCTTGCTCTCTCCCCTTTTGATTCCCCATCTTCTCTTCCTGGTCACCTCTATCTCTCTCCTCCTTCTTCTCTTCTCCATGTGACTCTGTGTACCTCTCTGGGTGTCCCTCACTGTGGAGAAACTTCTCCTCATTAACCTAGACGTTATATCATTGGTGCTGTATAGATGGAGAAGTCTTGAAGCTACTGTAAGAATAAGACTGAAAACCAGAAGCAGGAGGCTTAAGTCCAATTCCTGCAAACACCAGAGAACTCCTGACACCAGGAAACATTAATCAACAGGAGCTCATCAAACGCCTCCATACCTACACTGAAACCAAGCACCACCCAAGGGACAACAAGTTCCAGAGCAAGACATACCATGCAAATTCTCCAGCAGCACAGGAAGATAGCCCTGAACTTCAATATAGAGGCTGCCCAAAGTCACTCCAAACCCATTGACATCTCATAACCCATTACTGGACACTTCACTGCACTCCAGAGAGAAAAAAATCCAGTTCCACACACCATAACACTGACACAAGCTTCCCTAACCAGAAAACCTTGACAAGCCACCCATCCAACCCCACCCACAGTGAGGAAACTCCACAACAAAGATAACTCCACAAACTGCCAGAATACAGAAAGGCTATCCCAAACACAGCAATATAAACAAAAAGAAGAGACAGAGGAATATCCAGCAGGTAAAGGAACAAGATAAATGCCCACCAAACCAAACAGAGGAAGAGATAGGGAATCTACCTGAGAAAGAATTCTGAATAATGATAGTGAAAAGGATACAAAATCTTGAAAACAAAATGGAGTTACAGATAAATAGACCTGGAGACAAGGATTGAGAAGATGCAAGAAAGGTTTAACAAGGACCTAGAAGAAATAAAAAAGAGTCAACATATAATGAATAAGGCAATAAATGAGATCAAAAACACTCTGGAGGGAACCAACAGTAGGATAATGGAGGCAGAAGATAAGTGAGGTAGAAGATAGAATAGTAGAAAGAAATGAAACAAAGAGGGGGAAAAAAGCGAATTAAAAGAAATGAGGAAAACCTCAGAGACCTCTGGGACAATGATAAAGCCACAACATTTGAATCACAGGAGTCCCCAAAAAAGAAGACAAAAAGAAAGACCATGAGAAAATACTTAAGGAGATAATAGTTGAAAACTTCCCTAAAATGGGGAAGGAAATAGTCACCCAAGTCCAAGAAACCCAGAGAGTCCCAAACAGGATAAACCCAAGGCAAAACACCACAAGACACATATTAATCAATTTAACAAAGATCAAACACAAAGAACAAATATTAAAAGCAGCAAGGGAAAAACAACAAATTACACATAAGAGGATTCCCATAAGGATAACAGCTGATCTTTCAATAGAAACTCTTCAGGCCAGGAGGGAATGGCAGGACATACTGAAACTGATGAAAGAAAATAACCTACAGCCCAGATTACTGTATCCAGCAAGGATCTCATTCAAATAAGAAGGAGAAATCAAAAGCTTTACAGACAAGCAAAAGCTGAGAGAATTCACCACCACCAAACCAGGTCTCCAACAAATGCTAAAGGATCTTCTCTAGACTGGAAACACAGAAAGGGTCTATAAACTCGAACCCAAAACAATAAAGTAAATGGCAATGGGATCATACTTATCAATAATTACCTTAAACATAAATGGGTTAAATCCCCCAACCAAAAGACAGAGACTGGCTGAATGGATACAGAAACAAGACCCCTATATATCTTGTTACAAGAGACCCACCTCGAAATAAGGGACACATACAGACTGAAAGCAAAGGGCTGAAAAAGATTCCACACAAGTAGAGACCAAAAGAAAGCAAGAGTAGCAATACTCATATCATATAAAATAGACTTTAAAACAAAGGCTGTGAAAACAGACAAAGAAGGACACTACATAATGATCAAAGGATCAATCCAAGAAGAAGATATAACAATTATAAATACATATGCACCCAACATAAGAGCACTGCAATATGTAAGACAAATGCTAACAAGTATGAAAGGGGAAATTAACAATAACACAGTAATAGTGGGAGACTTTAATACCCCACTTACACCTATGGACAGATCAACTAAACAGAAAATTAACAAGGAAACACAAACTTTAAATGATAAAATAGACCAATTAGACCTAGTTGATATCTATAGGACATTTCACCCCAAAACAATGAATTTCACCTTTTTCTCAAGTGTGCACGGAAACTTCTCCAAGATAGATCACATCCTGGGCCGTAAATCTAGCCTTGGTAAGTTCAAAAAAATTGAAATCATTCCAAGCATCTTTTCTGTCCACAATGCAGTAAGATTAGATCTCAATTACAGGAGAAAAACTATTAAAAATTCCAACATATTGAGGCTGAACAACACACTGCTGAATAACCAACAAATCTTGAAGAAATAAAAAAAGAAGTCAAAATATGCATAGAAATGAATGAAAATTAAAACACAACAACCCAAAGTCTGTGGGACATTGTAAAAGCAGTGCTAAGGGGAAGGTTCATAGCAATACAGGCTTACCTCAAGAAACAAGAAATAAGTCAAATAAATAACCTAACTCTACACCTACCATCTATGGGGTCACACAGAGTCGGACACGACTGAAGTGACTTAGCAGCAGCACACCTAAAGCAACTAGAAAAGGAAGAAATGATGAGCCCCAGGGCTAGTAGAAGGAAAGAAATCTTAAAAATTAGGGCAGAAATAAATGCAAAAGAAACAAAAGAGACCATAGCAAAAATCAACAAAGCCAAAGCTGGTTTTTTGAGAAGATAAACAAAATTGACAAACCATTAGCCAGACTCATCAAGAAACAAAGGGAGAAAAATCAAATGAACAAAATTATAAATGAAAATGGAGAGATCACAACAAACAACACAGAAATAAATACAAAGGATCATAAGAGACTATTATCAGCAACTATATGCAAATAAAATGGACAACTTGGAAGAAATGGACACATTCTTAGAAAAGTACAACTTTCCAAAACTGAACCAGGGGGAAATGGGAAATCTTAATAGACCCATCACAACCACAGAAATTGAAACTGTAATCAGAAATCTTCCAACAACAAAAGCCCAGGACCATACAGCTTCACAGCTGAATCTACCTAAAATTTAGAGAAGAGCTAACACTTATCCTACTCAAACTCTTTCAGAAAATTGCAGAGGAAGGTAAACTTCCAAACTCATTCTATGAGGCCACCATCACCCTAATGCCAAAACCTGACAAAGATGCCACCAAAAAAAGAAAACTAGAGGCCAATATCACTGATGAACATAGATGCAAAAATTCTTAACAATATTCTGGCAAACCGAATCCAACAACATATTAAAAAGATCATACATTATGACCAAGTGGGCTTTATCCCAAGGATGCAAGGATTCTTCAAGACCCACAAATCAATGTAATACACCACATTAGCAAATTGAAAAATAAAAGCCATTAATTATCTCAATAGACGCAGAGAAAGCCTTTGACAAAATTCAACAGCAATTGGATAAAAACCCTCCAGAAAGCAGAAATGGAAGGAACATACCTCAATACAATAAAAGCTATGTATGACAAACTCAGAGCAGGCATTATCCTCAATGGAGAAAACTTGAAAGCATTTCCCCCAAAGTCAGGAGCAAGACAAGAGTGCTCCCTCTCACCACTACTATCCAACATAGTTCTGGGAATGTGGTCCACAGAAATCAGAGCAGAAAAAGAGATAAAAAGAATCCAGATTGGAAAAGAAGAGGAAAAACTCACTGTTTGCAGATGACATGATCTCTACATAGAAAACCCTAAAGACTCCACCAGAAAATTACTAGAGCTAATCAATGAATATAGTAAAGTTGCAGGATATAAAATCAACACACAGAAATCCCTTGCATTCCTACACACTAATAATGAGAAAACAGAAAGAAAATTAAGGAAAAAATTCCATTCACCTTTGCAATGAAAAGAATAAAATACTTAGGAATATATCTACCTAAAGAAACAAAACATTTATATATAGAAAACTACAAAACACTGGTGAAAGAAATCACAGAGGACACAAATAGATGGAGAAATATACCATGTTCATGGATCAGAAAAATTAGTATAGTGAAAATGAGTATACTACGCAAAGCAATCTATAGATTCAATGCAATCCCTATTAAGCTACCAATGGTATTTTTCAGAGAACTAGAACAAATAATTTCATAATTTGTTTGGAAATAAAAAAACCTCAAATAGCCAAAGCCATCTTGAGAAAGAAGAATGGAACTAGAGGAATCAACCTGCCTGACTTCACACTCTACTACAAAGCCACAGTCATCAAGACAGTATGGTACTGGCACAAAGACAGAAATATAGATCAATGGAACAAAATAGAAAGCCCAGAGATAAATCCACACACCTATGGACACCTTGTCTTTGACAAAAGAGGCAAGAATATACAATGGATTAAAGACAATCTCTTTAACAAGTGGTGATGGGAAAACTGGTCAACCACTTGTAAAGGAAGGAAACTAGAACACTTTCTAATACCATACAGAAACATAAACTCAAAATGGAATAAAGATCTAAATGTAAGACCAGAAACTATTAAACTCCTAGAGGAAAACATAGGCAAATCACTCTCCAACATAAACCACAGCAGGACCTTCTATGACCCACCTCCCAGAATATTGGAAATAAAAGCAAAAATAAACAAATGGGGCCTAATTAAAATTAAAAGCTTCTGCACAACAAAGGATACATAAACTCAAAATGGAATAAAGATCTAAATGTAAGACCAGAAACTATTAAACTCCTAGAGGAAAACATAGGCAAATCACTCTCCAACATAAACCACAGCAGGACCTTCTATGACCCACCTCCCAGAATATTGGAAATAAAAGCAAAAATAAACAAATGGGGCCTAATTAAAATTAAAAGCTTCTGCACAACAAAGAAAACTATAAGCAAGGTGAAAAGGCAGTCTTCAGAATGGGAGAAAATAATAACAATTGAAGCAACTGAAAAGAATTAATCTCAAAAATATACAAGCAACACCTGTAGCTCAATTCCAGAAAAATAAATGACCCAATCAAAAAATGGGCTGAAGAACTAAACAGACATTTCTCCAAAGAAGACATACAGATGGCTAACAAACACATGAAAAGATACTCAACATCACTCATTATCAGAGAAATGCAAATCAAAACCACAATGAGGTACCATCTCATGCCAGTCAGAATGGCTGTGATCCAAAAGTCTACAAGCAATAAATGCTGGAGAAGGTGTGGAGAAAAGAGAACCCTGTGACACTGTTGGTGGGAATGCAAACTAGTACAGCCACTATGGAAAACAGTGTGGAAATTCCTTGAAAAACTGGAAATAAAACTGCCAAATAACCCAGCAATCCCACTGCTGGGCATACACACTGAGGAAACCAGAATTGAAAGAGATACATGTACCCCAATGTTCATTGCAGCACTGTTTATAATAGCCAGGACATGGAAGCAACCTAGATATCCATCAGCAGACGAATGGATAAGAAAGCTGTGGTACATATACACAATGGAATATTACTCAGCCATTAAAAAGAATACATTTGAATCAGTTCTAATGATGTGGATGAAACTGGAGCCTATTATACAGAGTGAAGTAAGCCAGAAAGAAAAACATCAATACAGTATACTATCCCATATATATGGAATTTAGAAAGAGGGTAACGATAACCCTGTATGCGAGACAGCAAAAGAGATGTCTATACAGATGTATAGACAAAAGTCTTTTTGACTCTTTGGGAGTGGGCGAGGGTGGGATGATTTGGGAGAATTGCATTGAAACATGTATAATATCACATGTGAAACGAATTGCCAGTCCAGGTTCGATGCATGATACAGGGTGCTCGGAGCTTGTGCGCTGGGATGACCCAGAGGGATGGGATGGGGAGGGAGGTGGGAGGGGGTTCGGATGGGGAACACATGTACACCCGTGGCAGGCAGATTCATGTCAATGTATGGCAAAACCAATACAATATTGTAAAGTAATTAGCCTCCAATTAAAATAAATAAATTTATATTAAAAGAAAAAGTTTTATGATCTTATTTTTCATATCTCTTCACATTCTCATTATAGAAGTAACAAAGTTTCCAGAGAACCTAAACACCAAATTATATTTACTGCAAGAACAATGTTTTATTTTATACATCACAGTTCAAAGGAACTATGTAGGTTGGTTTTTCATCTATGAGAACATGTTACCATATATATACCTATAAAAATATAAAATTAGAAGCAAAAAATTAACATTCAAGCTCAGTTTTATTTGCATTTGTTCAACAATTGAGTTTATATGCATGCATACACAAACACACATACAAACACACATATCACTGATCTAAAATATCCAATTTATCAAAACCAAGACATCTTTTCTTTCCCTCACTTGATTTTAAAATTCTCTCAAGGAAATGGTTACAGTGCTACCTTTAAAGTGTCCAAGTAGAATAACATATGGTTTGCATTTTAAGTTTGTAGGTGGTAAAAATCAATGACATCTCTAAACAGATCCTTTTATTCCTTGTGCTACACAATTTCACATGTGTTAGGAGTTGATTGTGACTACTTGAATGATGTTACATCTTGACCTGTGCTTTAACTAACTGAGGACATCTTGATTGTATGAATTACTCATTAATTCAGGTGTTATTATTATTTTAAAATATGGCTCATTACTTAGATTTCCCCCCAGTCAGTTAGAACTTGCCAGTCAATTGCAAAACACAGAGGACTCATTTCATTAGGTTATAAGACACATTATAATATAAAAAGTAAGCATAAAGGAAAAAACCCAAAAGATAAAGGCATTTTCTTATGCAAGAATAAGAATTGAAGAAACTGTGAACTCTGTCTGTGGACAGAGCTAGATAGACAGATAGTTTATCTAGCTGACTTTTGGATAAAGAGATGTTTTTAGGTCAAAATAGCTTTTCTAGCAACACCACAGAAGTCAACAATCACGTACATTTAAAATAAAGATGTGTGCTGTGTGCTGAGTCACTTCAGTTGTGTCTGACTTTTTGTGATCCTATGGACTGTAGCCTGCCAGATTCCTCTGTCCATGGGATTCTCCGGGCAAGAATACTGGAGTGGGCTGCCATGCCCTTCTCCAGGGGATCTTCCTGACCCAGGGATTGAATCCTTGTATCTTACATCTCCTGCATTGTCAGGTGGGTTCTTTACCACTAGCACCACCTGAGAAGCCCCAAACTAAAGATAAGAGAATCCTTTCCAAGAACTAAGATTTCCCAGGTTAGAAGTGACTTTTTCCACAATGCTATGATTCTCATACCAATGCTATGGGCTGGAGAAACTGGGATTGTTCTTCACCCAAAAATGTTCTTAAACTGCTGCCAGCTTCTACATTAAGTCAAATTTCCGGAGTTTCTCCTTAATTGTAGCCCCTCTTGAATCACAATGGCAGTCTACTTGACCCAAGGCACTGAGCTTTCTTATGCTAACTTGACCTGTCTGCTTGATAAGAGCCCTAGAGATGAAGTGAAGATCTGCCACTATACAAACTCTCCTCTTAGTGCAATTAGAGAAAAATGTTTACTTGTAATCCTTTACTTGGTTTTTAGATACAGAAGTGATGCTGACATTCAGGAATTTCTTCTATCAAGTGTGATGGATTTTCTTTGCATTAAACAAGGAGTGTCCCCGCTTCTCTGAGGGACACATAATCCTTGTACTATCTGGATGGTACTAAGGATAAAGTCAAATAGCATGGTCCTCAAATAAAAATCTGTTTCTGATGTTTGCCAAACATACTTCCAGCATCTATGAGGCCTGAAGGTATCCGGGGGTCTGGATTATATGAATTTGTGTCAAAAAGATATCATTTTTCTCAAATTTTTCCAGAATCACGCCCATGCTCTCCCCAGATTTTTCCTCCTTGAGCCCTCTAGGCTCACTGTCTACTTCTCTTTCAGGGCACTTGCCACTTTCTAGGTTGTCTGATCACTATTTGAGTCCTTGTTTATCCCCCCCACTGGAGTATGAGCACAAGGGCAGAATCTGGTCTCCTAACTCCTTGTCCCCAGCACCTGGCACTGAGTGGAAGTTCAAGAAGCACCTACTGAAGGAAATCAGGGGCCATTATGTGACCTCAGTTCACACTGGCCAAAGAGCATCTGCAAGAAGCCAGCTGGCATTCACACCCGATTCACACTCCACTGGTGACTGGCATCCAGAACGATTCGGTCCAGCTCTGACCTCAAGGATGAGCTTCTGACAAAGTTTGGCATTTGAAACCATTATGAAGCCAGCCAGAGCAGCAATGTGGACCCTGGACCCACCTTAGGTAGGGAGGTTTGGGTTTCACTTCAGTTACTAGGCCAATCCCACGGCACTTCACTGCAGATAAGATTACATTAGTAAGGGGAGAATATAAGAAGTTCCATATGTTTACTGAATATGGGTATCATACATGGTTACATGTGTTCTTTTTGCAGCTTGTCACCCAAGGCCCTCTAGAATATGATCCACCTCGCCTCTTCAGCCACACCACACCATAGCTTATATCTTTCTGAATTCCAGGAAGGATGCACCATTGCCCTGTCAGTCTTTATCCAGACCCATCCAGTCTTCCTGCCTAGAAGGCCTTTCTTCATATTTTTAATGACTGAAGCTGTATCTATTCCTCAAGTCACTTTCCCCAAGGCATCTTCTCCAAGAAGCCTTTTGTCATTCCCTCTCCTGCCCTCCAAATGGCACCTGCCCTATCTGGCTGTGTATGAAAGTTCTTATGTTGTCCATTTCCTTCCAAGGGCAGGAAAAATGGTAGTTCCTCCTTAAACACATGGCTGTCTGAACCTAGCCAGCAAAACTGTAAAGAATAGATCATAATCAACTGGTTAAGGACTGTGACAAGAGCTTTCTCTTTCTCCAGAGACACTAGGATGAAGCCAACCTGGAATCAAGATTGCAGGGAGAAATATCAACAACCTCAGATATGCAGATACCACCACCCTTATGGCAGAAAGTTAAGAGGAACTAAAGAGTCTCTTGATAAAAGTGAAAGAGGAGAGTGAAAAAGCTGGCTTAAAACTCAACAGTCAAAATACTAAGATATGGCATCCTATTCCATCACTTCATGGCAAGTAGATGGGGACACAATGGAAACAAACATTGTATATTCTAGGGCTCCAAAATCACTGCACATGGTGACTGCAGCCATGAAATTAAAAGATGCTTGCTCCTTGGAAGGAAAGCTATGACCAACCTAGACAGCATATTAAAAAGCAGAGACATTACTTTGTCAACAAAGGTCCATATAGACAAAGTTACGGTTTTTCCAGTAGTCATGTAAGGATGTGAGAGCTGATCCATAAAGAAGGCTTAGCACCATAGAATTGATACTTTTGAACTGTGGTGTTGGAGAAGACTCTTGAGTAGCTGGCTTAAAACTCAACAGTCAAAATACTAAGATATGGCATCCTATTCCATCACTTCATGGCAAGTAGATGGGGACACAATGGAAACAAACATTGTATATTCTAGGGCTCCAAAATCACTGCACATGGTGACTGCAGCCATGAAATTAAAAGATGCTTGCTCCTTGGAAGGAAAGCTATGACCAACCTAGACAGCATATTAAAAAGCAGAGACATTACTTTGTCAACAAAGGTCCATATAGACAAAGTTACGGTTTTTCCAGTAGTCATGTAAGGATGTGAGAGCTGATCCATAAAGAAGGCTTAGCACCATAGAATTGATACTTTTGAACTGTGGTGTTGGAGAAGACTCTTGAGAGCCCCTTGGACTGCAAGGAGATCAAACCAGTCAATTCTAAAGGAAATCATTCCTGAATATTCATTGGAAGGACTGATGCTGAAGCTGAAACTCCAATCCTTTGGCCACCTGATTCAAAGAACTGACTCATGGAAAAGACCTTGATGCTGGGAAAGATTGAAGGCAGGAGGAGAAGGAGGTTAAAGAGAATGAGATGGTTGGATGGCATCACAGACTCAATGGACATGAGTTTGAGTAAGCTCTGGGAGTTGGTGATGAGCTGGGAATCCTAGCCTGCTACAGTCCATGGGGTGGCAAAGAGTCAAACACGACTGAGTGACTGAACTGAACTGACTGAGAGGCCCTAGGATTCATGAAAATAATAGTCTAAGATATAGAAAAAGATGTAGGAAAAAATGTAGGAGAGATGACTTAATATGTAGATAGCTTTCTCTCTTTACATAAAGGTATATTTTAAGTGAACCATTGAAAGAAATCTTAGTGAATCATGTAAGACTCTGGAGACTTCTCTGGCAGTCCAGTGGTTAAGACTCCAAGCTCCTACTGCACAGAGCATGGTTTCAATCCCTGACTGGGGTACTAAGATCCCATGTGTCACAAAAAAAGAATCTGATAGGTAAGGTTTCTCTGTTTTCAGTCCATTTTCAGTTTAAAAATCTGAAAATAAACTGGTCAAACAAAGCAAGGAAAATTATACAGGAACTCTTTATAGCAGAACTTTCTAGGAAATCACATATACAAACTCACAGAATTACTGAATTTGAGTCAAGATCCTGATACATATTACACTGGAGTATTTTAGGCCACTCTTGGTCTATATATCTTAAGGTTCAGTCTATTTGATTCCATAAGAAGTTACCAAGGGAGCAAGAATCCTGTTTTCGTTACACTGAGTCCTATGCTCTGTTTTCTGGGCGAATTGGGATGTCTTCAGCAATTTCAAATGCTTCCATGGATTTAGTTAGTTGTTTGTATCCCAAATAGTGATCAACTATCGACAAGGCCTGCTAGACCATTCAGGTATGAACTCAATCAAATCCCTTGTGATTATACAGTGGAAGTGAAAAATAGATTTAAGGGCCTAAATCTGATAGATAGAGTGCCTGATGAGCTATGGAATGAGATTCGTGACATTGTACAGGAGACAGGGATCAAGACCATCCCCATGGCAAAGAAATTCAAAAAAGGAAAATGGCTGTCTGGGGAGGCTTTACAAAGAGCTGTGAAAAGAAGAGAAGCAAAAAGCCAAGGAGAAAAGGAAAGATATAAGCATCTGAATGCAGAGTTCCAAAGAATAGCAAGAAGAGATAAGAAAGCCTTCTTCGGTGATCAATGCAAAGAAATAGAGGAAAAGAATAGAATGGGAAAGACTAGAGATCTCTTCAAGAAAATTAGAGATACCAAGAGAACATTTCATGCAAGGATGGGCTCGATAAAGGACAGAAATGGTCTGGACCTAACAGAAGCAGAAGATATTAAGAAGAGGTGGCAAGAATACACGGAAGAACTGTACAAAAAAGATCTTCATGACCCAGATAATCATGATGATGTGTTGACTAATCTAGAGCCAGACATCTTGGAATGTGAAGTCAAGTGGGCCTTAGAAAGCATCACTACGAACAAAGCTAGTGGAGGTGATGGAATTCCCGTTGAGCTGTTTCAAATCCTGAAAGATGATGCTGTGAAAGTGCTGCACTCAATTTGCCAGCAAATCTGGAAAACTCAGCAGTGGCCACAGGACTGGAAAAGGTCAGTTTTCATCCCAATTCCAAAGAAAGGCAATGCCAAAGAATGCTCCAACTACCGCACAATTGCACTCATCTCACATGCTAGTAAAGTAATGCTCAAAATTCTCCAAGCCAGACTTCAGCAATATGTGAACCGTGAACTCCCTGATGTTCAAGCTGGTTTTAGAAAAGGCAGAGGAACCAGAGATCAAATTGCCAACATCCGCTGGATCATGGAAAAAGCAAGAGAGTTCCAGAAAAACATTTATTTCTGCTTTATTGACTATGCCAAAGCCTTTGACTGTGTGGGTCACAAGAAACTGTGGAAAATTCTAAAAGAGATGGGAATACCAGACCACCTGACCTGCCTCTTGAGAAATCTGTATGCAGGTCAGGAAGCAACAGTTAGAACTGGACATGGAACAACAGACTGGTTCCAAATAGGAAAAGGAGTACGTCAAGGTTGTATATTGTCACCCTGGTTATTTAGCTTATATGCAGAGTACATCATGAGAAATGCTAGACTGGAAGAAACACAAGCTGGAAACAAGATTGCTGGGAGAAATATCAATAACCTCAGATATGCAGATGACACCATCCTTATGGCAGAAAGTGAGGAGGAACTAAAAAGCCTCTTGTTGAAAGTGAAAGAGGAGAGTGAAAAAGTTGGCTTAAAGCTCAACATTCAGAAAATGAAGATCATGGCATCTGGCCCGGTCACATCATGGGAAATAGATGGGGAAACAGTGGAAACAGGGAAAGACTTTATTTTTTTGGGCTCCAAAATCACTGCAGATGGTGATTGCAGCCATGAAATTAAAAGCTGCTTTCTCCTTGGAAGAAAAGTTATGACCAACCTAGATAGTATATTCAAAAGCAGAGACATTACTTTGACAACTAAGATCCGTCTAGTCAAAGCTTTAGTTTTTCCTGTGGTCATGTATGGATGTGAGAGTTGGACTGTGAAGAAGACTGAGTGCCGAAGAATTGATGCTTTTGAACTGTGGTGTTGGAGAAGACTCTTGAGAGTCCCTTGGACTTCAAGGAGATCCAACCAGTCCATTCTGAAGGAGATCAATCCCGGGATTTCTTTGGAAGGAATGATGCTAAAGCTGAAGCTCCAGTACTTTGGCCACTTCTTGCGAAGAGCTGACTCATTGGAAAAGACCCTGATGCTGGGAGGGATTGGGGGCAGGAGGAGAAGGGGACGACCAAGGATGACATGGCTGGATGGCATCATGGACTCGATGGACGTGAGTCTGAGTGAACTCCGGGAGTTGGTGATGAACAGGGAGGCCTGGCGTGCTGCAATTCATGGGGTCGCAAAGAGTCGGACACGACTGAGCTACTGAACTGAACTGAACTAACAGAAGCTGTTAACATTTTAATTTAATTTGTAAGCTAACTGGGCACTATAGCAAATTTCTGAGAAGGGATTGATAGGATCAAAACAACTTTAAGAGAGATGATGCCAGGAGCTGAGTGGACAGGCTGAGGAAAGGCTTGAGTTTAGGTGGTCAGCAGAAGGAACAGAAGAAAGCTGAAAGAAAGGATGGATTTTTGACACTGTATAAGGAGGCAGGTGAAAAGGAGAAAAGACAAAAAATGAGTTACAAAGCAGAAATGACACTGCCGCTATGGGCCTGCGGCAGTAAGGGGCTGAAGTGACTGAAGGTCACAAGGCCAAAGGTAACCTTTACTGGAGGGAAACTGGGTTATAGAAGAGTCTGAAAAGAAAAATCACCAACTGCGGGTTCTCTTACATGTTTAGGCATCAATGAAACATGCAAAAAAAACCTACTCTCTGTTTGACAAGAACGATCAATCTGACCATGGAGATAGATAAGAGCAATAGTTGGATGCATCACTTGGCAATCTCTTCTAGTCCATTCTACAAGACACACACAAAGGAGAGAAGGACAGGGTGGGATGCTTTGAGAGCAAAGCACTGAAACATATACATTACCATATGGAAAATAGATAACCAGTGCAAGTTTGATGTGTGAAGCAGGGCACCCAAAGCCAGTGCTTCATGACAACCTGGAGGGATAGGGTGGGAAGGGAGATGGGAGAGGGGTTCAGGATGGAGGGGACACATGTACACCTATGCAGATTCATACTTATGTAGGGCAAAAACCATCACAATACTGTAAAGCAATTATTTTCCAATTAAAATAAATAAATAATTTTTTTAAAAAAAGAACATTTGAAATTTGACACATCACTATGAGTGCTCCAAGGGAGTGACCTGAGGAAGGGAAAATAAAACCTTGGAAATATTCAATGAGAAGGATGGAGGGAGTGAGCAGCAACCAGGGGAGATAAGAGAGCCCAAGCAAGTGAGGAGACCAGGCAGCTTCTCCACCCTGGAGGATAAGGAAGAAGCACAGGATCAGGAAAGAAACCAGGAGAGAACTGGCAAAAGCACAAACAGACGTTATCAGTTTTGCATAACGTCAGAGCACCATAATTTCTGCCTTCCCAGACTCTATACCACTTCCATCTGTTCCATCTGAGGAATCACTTGTTCCTGATTAATAACATCTCAAAATATAAGGTGTTTTTCTTCCCAGTGTTCAATTTATTAACACTAGCATTTACAAAACGTTGTGCTTTTCTTCCTAGAAACACCTAACCTGGGCAAGCTCCCTCCCAACCCTTCACAGAGCCTATCTGCCCAGAAAGACTTAGTTGCCCTCCGTCATGGGGCCTCTGGACAATGAAGAGGGATTTGCATAAAGGTGGTCAGCAGAGTACAGCCCCTCTTGGAGGCCTTGCAGCGTTGAAAGGACCATTCTCCAACCTGGCAGCGTAATCCTAATGGAGAGCTTTTGTGCACAGGATGTGGCAGGCCGCTTTATTCAGCTGACAATCCAGTGAAAGAAGGAATGACCCGCCTCCTTTGGTAAAGCTCAGGCAGCTGGCAGCCCACAGGCTGGACAGCTTACCCGATCAGAGGCAGGAAAATTGTCAGCTTCAGCCCCCAAAGGTGCTCCGTGAGGCACAGACCATTGCTGGTGCGCGTGGCTGCATGCTGGGTGCTCTTGCAGCTCAAGACAAAGGTCCAGGAGCCTGATCTCCGCAGAGAGAGGCTGAGGGACCTGCCATTCCCTACAATACTTCCTGAAGAGATCGAAATCTATCAGCACGGCACAGCCCTTTCGATAGTTTTGTGGAACTCTATATAATTTCCCATTAGAACGCTGGAAAGAGCCAGGTTTCTGGTTTCTTCTGCGATTTCAAATTTTTTTTTTTTTTTTAAGATTTTATGGTTGTTTTCTTTTTTTTTTTAATTAATTTTTATTTTTTAGTTTGTTTTGCTTTACAATACTGTATTCGTTTTGTTACACATTGACATGAATTAGCCATGAGTGTACACTCATGGATTTCAAATTTTTAAAAAGAAACCTGATTTTCGTTTTCCTCTTTTTGAGACTGTTCGATTTACAAAATAGAGCAGAGACTCAAGGCAAACAGAATTCTACCACTCAAAGGCAAATACTGCCATTTCAGATGATTTCTTCCCAGTCTTTTTCAATGTAGCTTTGACAATTCTATGAATACAATTTGTTCTCTGACTGATCTCTATTATTCAACTAAGGAATAATAAGCCTTTTTAAGTATAGTGGTTTCTCCTAATTTAATTCCCTTGCCTTAAGGTAATTCCCCAGCCCAGTCCCCAGTTTTCCTGAATCCTAGTCCATTCTTCTGTGTATACTAGACCGCCTTACCCAAAAAAACAGGGAAATTGTCTCCCAGAAGCTGTTGAACATTTTTTTAAGGGGGTCATATTCACTTATGCAACAAAAATAATTTATGATCAATATATGAATTATGCGCCAATATCACAAAAAAGATTAAAAAACCATACATGTATTTTTATTACATCAAAACATAACCTATTCCAAATAAGCATCTTAGGTTTTACTTTTGGAAATGTTTAGTTGTTTAAAAACTTTTTTTTTTATTTTTGATTTTCAGAACTTAGAATAGTTGCTCAACTTAGAAGGAATACTGTTTAATTACAATTCAAAAGTATCCTTAAAAAATGGCATGTTTGTTGACACATGTTCATTCTAGAAGGAAAAAGCAACAACTGGATATTATTAAACAATTTTTCATAACCCAGAAAAGAAAAATAATATTTACTTTATTCCTCTTTTTATCTGCCATTATGTTTTCTCTAATCACTTTATATTTTTAGTTTATAAAACTGACTCATTATTCTATGTTTATTAATTTCTCTTTGACAGATTATCCTCATTGTCTTAAAATCTTTTTTGTTAACTATGGTGTCATTTTTTTTAGAAATACAACCTTCTGGGATGAACTATCAATTGGTTATGAGAATGTTAATGTTCTATAATTTTGCCACTTATTTGTATCATGATTTTGAGAAATTAAGAGATGACAGAGTATGACTGTTTATGTCACTCAATGAGGAATTTATTTGGCTATTTTTAAGATATTTAAATAAAATTGCTAAGGACAAATGACATTTTGATTTTTAGTAAGATTACTAAAATAAATACTTCAATCTGCTATTTACATTTTAGTGAAAGTGGCTCAGTCATGCCCAACATTTTTGCAACCCCATGGACTGTATGTAGCCCACCAGGCTCCTTTATCCATGGGATATCCAGGCAAGAATACTGGAGTGGGTTGCCATTTCCTTCTCCAGTGAAAAATTTTTAAATGCATAACACTTTAGTAAATTTATTAATTCTTAATTTTTTAGCTACACAGTTCTCAAATTAGAAAGAGGGGCCAAAGAAACCTTCCATTTCCTGAATGAAAAACTGTAGCCCTCCTCACTTAAAATGAGCTCCCTCATTGTTGCTGACTCTTGGCTGTGCCCACGCCAGACATCCTCCTCCCAAATCCACTCTCGTACAATCCTTTTCTTGGTGCTGATGGTTGAGACATGGCCACATGAAAGGGATGCTCGGTGAATGCCTTGGCTGACAGCTGCAATATCCTCCCTGCTCAATACACTTCAAATACCTTCTGGGATCACATGTGCTGGAACTTTACACAAAAGGTTCCCACTTGCTTCTTGTGGAATGCACAGAAAAATGAAATAGCTCACAATGAGAGTTTCCAGAGTCTTCATGTTGATTGACTTTGTTTGTGAATTTCACCTCAAAGTACAATCCTTTTGTGAAGACAGACCCTTGTTTCCCAGGCAACTCCTGCCTGTGACTTTCAAGTGTTCTTATTTCCAAGCGCTGTGTGGTCCTTGCCATACAGCAGAGCTCGCACCTAAGTATCCTGAGAAGATCGGCAGACAGAGCTGATAATATAGAAGGCAAAGAATAGACAGATTTAACTAAGCTCTGTCTGCATGGTACCCAGAAATGTTTCGAACTGGTCTTGACCCAGCCTTAGAAGGAAAATGAAGCTTTCCACAACTTATGCCTAGATTAAGGGATATATGTATTGCTTTCTATGAAGAAACAACTGACTTACAAGTTCATTTTCCCAAATGGAAGATCTGAAGTTAGAGTATAGCAAGCCAAAAAACAAACAAACAAAAAATGCTTTAGTCCACACTTAAAAATTATTACTCAAGCGGCTTAGTGAAAGTGAAAGACACTCAGTCATGTCCGACTCTTTGCGACCCCATGGACTGTATAGTCCATGGAATTCTCTAGGGCAGAATCTGGAGTGGGTAGCCTTTCCTTTCTCCAGGGGATCTTCCCAACCCAGGGATCAAACCCAGGTCTTCTGCATCTCAGGCAGATTCTTTACCAGCTGAGCCACAAGGGAAGGCCAAGAATAGTAGAGTGGGTAGCCTATCCCTTCTCCAGTGGATCTTTCCAACCCAGGAATCGAACTGGGGTCTCCTGCAATGCAGGCGGATTCTTTACCAACTGAGTTATCAGGGAAGCCCCCAAGTGGCTTAACAAGATCACAAAACTAGGAAATCAGACAGGCCATCGAGATGGTGGAGTAGGAAGATATGGAGCCCACTTCCCTTCACAAATATGTCAAGGTGATATCTACATGCAGAGTAGTCCTCACTGAAACAAACAGGACACCAGCAGAAAGACTCTTCTGTGACTAAGGCCATACATATCCACAGGAAGTCGGGTAGGAAGGGAAAAGAAGCGAGCGGGTTGGGACCTGTTACCCTAGGAGGAGACGTGGGAGAAGAGGGGGACATTGAGGGCTCAGAGATCCTCCCTGGGGAGTGAGCTGTTCAAAGACCTCTTAGCTGGTTTGAAAACCAGTGGGACTTACAGGCAGGCTGCAGGAAACCTAGACTCTGCTTATGAAGAGTGTACACAAAGGCTTGCTCACTCCTGCACCTGGAGAGTATAATGCTTACTGACATAAGTCAGACAGAGAAAGACAAATACTCTATGATCTCACTTATATGTGGAACTTAAAAAACACAAGTAAATAAATGTAACAAAACAGAAACAGACTCACTGATAGAGGACAAACTAGTGGTTACCAGTGGGGAGAGGAAAGGGGGAGGGACAAATAGGGGTGGGTATTAAGAGGTACAAACTACCATGTATAAAATAAATAAGCTACTAGATACAGCACAGAGAATAAAGCCAATATTGTATAATAACATTAAATGGAGTATAATCAATAAAAATATTGAATCACTGTGTTGTCACCTGAAACTTAAATAATATTGCAATCAACTATACTTCAATAAAAAGTTTTTTTTAAGTGGAAATCAAAAACATTCTTGAAGTCAGAATGCTTAGAATCCAGTCCTAGCTCTGCAGTAGTTGTGTGACCTTAAGCAAGTCACCTTCCATCTCTGAGCACCTATAAAATAATGCTAAAGCCTTGAGGCCACAAACCCATACAGTCATTTTAGAGAGCATCAGATACCATCAAGGAGAGGCAGTTCCATGGAAAGTCTAAGGTTCACGTTAATAAGGAGACAAAAAGCAAGAAGACACACTGGGAATTCAACACCTCTTGGCTTCCTCCTGAAAAACAACAGCCTTCACGAATTCAACAAATACTGCAGTAAGTAAAGCATACATTGTAAAAATTAAAAGCAGAAAGGAAAAATCTTGGAACATTGTGCGCATACATATATTATGGTTAAATAGCAATGAAGAGAAAGAATGCTAATCAAATTCATGAATTTATGCTTTAATTTCCAAAGCTAAATATTAGCTTGATTGAGTAATATCTAGTGTGCCTGGAGCTCAGGTATTAGCATATGAAAGGCTGACTGCCCTTAGCTCCTTGCCCTCCCAGAGGTGCCACTTGTATATGTAAATATGGAGTACATTTATTAGTGGTCATGCTCACTCTATAATTAAAGAACAACCTGTTACTTTCATAGTATGCCCAATCATTAGAAATAGAATCAGAAGAAAAACTCATCAACCCTCAAAGTATCCTTCCCTCTTGGGGCATTTGTTAGACATGAGTCAAGACAGACTCCAAATGTATCAAACAAGAACAATATCTTCAAGGACCTCCCTGGAGGTCCAGTGGTTAAGACTCTGCCTTCCAATGCAGGGAATGCAGGTTTGATCCTTGGTTGGGGAACTGAGATCCCACATGCTGCAGGGTGCATTCCAAAATTTTTTTTAAATGAAGAAAGAACAATATTCTATTTCTCATAAACAATATTTTGTAAGTCAATTTAATATTTATGTAATGTTTTGGAAAAGCCTGACAGAGTTCTAAAGCTCTTGATAAAGACAAAGGGAAAATGCAACATTCCTTGCAGAGTCTAAGTGAGGAGACCTACTTCCAAGGAGGTTTATGTGCTCTACTACAAAAACTGACAATTATTTGACTCCTGGGCTCCCCTGATAGCTCAGTTGGTAAAGAATCCACCTGCAATGTGGGAGACCTGGGTTCGATCCCTGGGTTAGGAAGATCCCCTGGAGAAGGGAAAAGCTAGCTACCCACTCCAGTATTCTGGCCTGGAGAAATCCATGGACTGTATAGCCCATGGGGTCACAAAGAGTTGGACAGGACTGAGCAACTTTCACTTTTCAAGAGACTGATGCTTTGAGATCATCACCTTGCAAACCCAGTGGGAACCTTTACCACACGTGGCTTGAACCTATGGACATTCAGACACAGCATAAGTTATCAGGGCATGACAGAAAGAGCAGTTTTTATGGCTAGAGCAAGTAGGTGTAACTTTGTTTTCCCACACCAGAGCCATCATCCTATACCCACTAAGAATCCACAGAAACCTCGAGGACTCTGGCTCTTCATTTATAGCTCAGTCTGCTCTGGGACAATGGAAGGGTCCAGTTCCCACCCCTCCCCACAAGTGCCAGGCCCAGGCTCAGAGGCAGGAATCTCTCTGTGCACTGAATGACTGATGAGGGGTCGGTGCCCAGGCCTTCTCATCACTAAGTCCAAAGGCCTCTCTCACCTGGCCACACTGGCCCAAGGACTTTCAAAGTCATGGGTCAAGTGTTTTCCAACAATTCCCTGGAATTTCATGAAAGGATCCTTTTTGGAGTTCTGGTGTGGCAATGCCTCAATCCTTCCTTTTCTTCTAGAATAGCTGGAGAAATAAGCAAAACAAGACTATGTACTTAAGACACAACTGGACTGTTTTCTAGAGCAAGCACTTTTGTTGACAGTATTTATTCCTAAATGTGATCACTGTTCATGTCCATTATATAAATTTACTGTTAGTCACTCAGTCATGTCCAACTCTTGGCGACCCCGTGGACTGTAGCCTGCCAGGAGCCTCTGTCCATGGAATTCTCCAGGGAAGATTCTGGAGTGGGTAGCCATGCCCTTCTCCAAGGGATCTTCCTGACCCAGGGATCAGATCTGGGTCTCCTGCATTGTAAGCAGATTCTTTACCATCTGAGCCACAAGAAAAGACCCATTTGCCATGCTCTCCTCCAGGGGATCTTTCCAACCCAGGGATCAAACCCAGGTCTCCCGCTTTTCAAGTGGATTCTTTATCATCTGAGCCACTAGGGAAGCCCAAGAATACTGGAGTGGGTAGCCTATCCCTCCTCCAGGGGAGCTTCCAGACCAAGGAATCAAACCGATGTCTCCTGCATTGCAGGTGGATTCTTTACCGGCTGAACTATAGGGGAAGCCCAAGAACAAAGCCAGAGATATCACACTTCATGATTTTTAATTATAAGTCATTCAGTCATGTCTGACTTTTTGCAACCCCATGGACTTTACAGTCCATGGAATTCTCCAGGCCAGAATACTGGAGTGGGTAGCCATTCCCTTCTCCAGGGGATCTTCCAAACCCAAGGATAGAACCCAGGTCTCCTGCATTGCAGATGGATTCTTTACCAGCTGAGCCACCAAGGAAGCCTTCTGGAGAAATTAAAAATAAACTGGCTACCTAGTTAACAGCAGAATTACTTAATTTTATAAAGCAGGAAGGATCTATGATTCCTCAGGAAATGACATTTTCTCCTTTGTACACCTGCAGCCCTGGTTTGGAAAAGACCTACTAAGAGGTCTTGCCATTGTCTGGGATGGACTTTCAGCCTGCTAATTTCCTCTACCATGATATTCGGAATTAAGCAGCTAATTTCAAAATAGGGAGAATAAGTAGGATCAAAGCAGGTGTTTGTTCCATTAAGAGCAATAGGGAGAAATATATTGCTTTGCTATTTAATTTACCTATGAAGATACACTGCACATCAAAACCTTTCATAGCACTGTTTAAAAATGTATTTTCCTAATAGAAATAGCAACATTCACAAGGCAAGGACCAAAAAGAGAATCATTTAGTGAAAAAACAACCAGATAAGAATAGAAAAGGAACTATCACTCCTTAGCTCAATACTCCCACCCGCCACTGGCCTCACCCACCATCCAAGGTTCCCTGCAGGGAACACCTGGAGCCACTGAAATATACAAGCAACGGGCCTCTTCTTTTAATTCAGTTACACATAAAATAACCCTAGTTGCCCCACCCAGACACCTGGATGACTCACTGGCCTGCCTGTTCACACTGCTCTCCCAATATCAAGCAATTAGAACTCTGGGGCTCCTCACCAGTCATTTAAAATTAAAACAAGGAAAAATTCATACTCTTTTGAGGGGTGAGTCACTATGTGAAATGTTGATCCTCTTATTTTGTTTTAAGAAATAGGTTGAAAAATAATAATACAACATTTCCCTAATGAGTATGATGAAAATTATCCTTGCTTTCCAATTCCTTCTTCATATTTTGAAGTCAGAGAACTTAGTAATCCACTGCTGAACGACACCCATAAAAACACAAGCAAACTATACAGACCTTGCCCTCTCCTTTTTCTCTCTTCTCTTTCTCTCCCTGCCTTGCCAGATTTCACAGCTTATCTATTCTCTCCTTTTTCAAGTTTTGCTTCCATCTGAGAAAGAGCAAAATTCCTTGAAATGTTACAAATCCTGGCTTCTCCTACTTGCTTACAACCTCCAAATTACTTGGCGCCTTTAATCATACTTCCCCAGTTTGCTTGCCACTAACCTCGTTACCACAACCACTGCAGCCAACATCAGTCCTGACTGCGACGGCATCTAGGCACCCCTGTTTTAAAATATTCATGACCTGATCACATTTCATGGGAATTTTTTTTTTGGATATTCCCATTTTCAAACTCCTGGCACATGGCTTCATGGTAGTTTGACTTTCAGAATTGTAAACTATATCACTATTTACAAGCAGAATTTGAATTTATAGAATGAAGCCAATATGTGTTTGTCAATAATAAAATCAGGGGCCACTGAGAAAATAATTAATTAAACTTCTCTACCTGTATATTGAGCTCATCGAGTCCCATTAGTAAGTGAAGACTCCATTTAAAAATTCATATAAGAGTTAAAAGTCAAGCCAGTGCCCTCCCCCACATAACAAGGTCCAGAAAATACCATTCTTTCTTGACAAATAGTTAACTCAAACTTTCAAGAGTCCCCTCTCTCAACCAATTTGACTATATTCCTCAAAGAAAGAGGAGTTTTAAAAACATCAATCTAAAGACAATAAAATAATTTTAACATAAGTTGTTCTACCAACCATAAAAGAGTTCCCTCAAACTGAGTTTTTACTTAAGTTTTTATTACTTTTTTTTAATTTCTCCTTTGGAGTGGTCCTATTTACTTAAAAGACGCCCACTCCTTGGAAGGAAAGTTATGACCAACCTAGACAGCAAATTAAAAATCAGAGACATTTCTTTGCCAACAAAGGTCCATCTAGTCAAGACTATGGTTTTTCCAGTGGTCATGTATAAATGTGAGGGTTGGACTGTGAAGAAAGCTGAGTGCTGAAGAATTGATGCTTTTGAATGGTAGTGTTGGAGAAGACTCTTGAGAGTCCCTTGGACTGCAAGGAGATCCAACCAGTCCATTCTAAAGGAGATCAGTCCTGGGTGTTCATTGGAAGGACTGGTGCTGAAGCTGAAACTCCAATATTTTGGCCACCTCATGTGAAGAGAGTTGACTCATTGTAAAAGACCCTGATGCTGGGAGGGGTTGGGGGCAGGAGGAGAAGGGGACGGATGATAGAGGATGAGATGGCTTGATGGCATCACCAACTTGATGGACTTGAGTTTGAGTAAACTCCAGGAGTTGGTGATGGACAGGGAGGCCTGACATGCTGTGATTCATGGTGTCGCAAAGAGTCAGACATGACTGAGTGACTGAACTGAAGTGATAGGAACATTTGTTAATATTCATGAAGGCTTCAGTCACATATACTACAGGCTTTTAAGTATATGGATGTAACTTCAGTTTGTATATTGGTATTACTCCATTTTACAAGAAAGAATTTTCAGTAGCCAGGCATTCTATGCTTTCAGTGTTGATACACTCACACATACATCCCATGCCAGCACATTCGAAAACTAAAAACCAAAAATCCCCGCTAATATGAAACAATACTTGCACATCAATGTTCATAGCAGCACTATTTACAATAGCCAAGACATAGAAGCAAACTAAGTGTCCATTGACAGATGATTGGATGAGAAAGATGTGGTATATATGTGTGTGTGTGTATAATGGAATACCATTCAACCTTTGCTGCTGCTAAGTCGCTTCAGTCGTGTCCGACCCTGTGCGACCCCATAGACGGCAGCCCACCAGGCTCCTCCGTCCCTGGGATTCTCCAGGCAAGAATACTGGAGTGGGTTGCCATTTCCTTCTCCTTTAAAAAGAATAAAATAATGTCACTTGCAGCAACATGGATGGAGCCTGATATTATCATACTAAGTGAAGTAAATCAGACAGAAAAACAAACAACAAAGGACACCATCTATATGTGTAATCTTAAAAATGATAGGAAAGAATTTATTTTAAAAACAGAAAAAGATTCACAGATATAGAAAACAAACTAGAGGTTACCAAAAGGGAGGGCGGAGAGTCAAATTGGGAGTATAGGATTAACAGATGCAAACTACTATGTATAAACCAGGTAAGCAACAAGGATGCGCCATAGAGCACAGAAAATTACACCCATTATCTTGTAATAAGCTATAATGGAGTATAATCTGCAAAAATAATGAATTATGCTGTACACAAAAAACTGACACAATGTTATAAATCAATTATAATTCAATTTTTAAAAACCACTTAAATGATACAATATTTAAAAATTGAATATAAAAAAAAACACAAAAAATGAACAAAAACCCTCATGGGAATCCTTTGAAAAGCTACCTTTGCAACATGGCCTTCAAAATCAGAAAGTGTGGAGACACACAGCACACAACTGCTCTCTTAAAGTCAGCTGGTCTCTGGCTTTCCATTCCACGTCTACTGTGTTAATGGAGGCCCACTGAGCCTACCTGCCCAGGAAAGCCTCTGACTTTGTTCCTCACTCTGACATAAAAAAAAAAAAAAAAAAAAGTTTCTAGACAGGTTGATGCTAGAAACTTTCTCAAAAATTTCCGAAGGCATACAGTGTTTCCCACCATGATAGCTATGATATATATATATATATATATATATATATATATATATAT
>SJXQ01008585.1:129624-152715 GCA_006408695.1 Aepyceros melampus | reverse complement strand
TTATTTTACATCTATAACTTTGCTATAACTTTTACTAATTATTTTGATTTGAAAAAGTATGGAAGAGACATATTCTGACATTGGAACCATGAAAAGAAAATAAAAGGTCCCTTCTGAGAAATCATTAACTAAAAGGAAGATGTTGAAATATGTTCTCAGAGAGCCTAAGCACCTGTGCTTTTTTCTTCCTCTACTCTCAACAAGAATCAGTTTAGAACATGGAAATTACCTGTGTTCTCCACCTTCAGAGTCTTCATGAAGCTCTCAAGGGAGATGCAGGTGAGTGGGAGTAGGGAGCTTGCTGGAGCTCCTGCCTTGGTGACCCTGGCACATCCAGGCTGGCCCTCCTAAATGGTCTGGCCCAGATCCTCACTTTCTAACTGAGAACACTGAGGCCCACTGAGTCCTGTGAGAAGGACTGTGCAGAGTCTGAGGGCTAGAGCTTATGTGCCCAGATGGCAAACCCGGGCCAGGCTGCCTCCACTTTATCATATGAACATGTATTTTGCCCCCACAAAAAGGTTGCTTTGAAACAGAAGGTGAACAGACTTCTGAAGCTCTTCCTAAATCCCCAATAAATAGAAAGATAGACTTCAACATGAGCGTATCAATAAGTACATTAAATGAAAATAGTCTAAAAACCTCAATTCAAAGATAAGAATTGTCAGACTGGAGAAATAAAGCACGGCTGACCTCTACTCTTTTCTACAGGGAAGACATTTAAATACAAAGATGAAGAGCATTTAAAAGTTAAAGAATGAAAAACTAGATAGCCTGCAAATTCATTAGAATTTCCTATGATTACATAGAAAAGATGAAATGGCTATATTCATATTAGATGATGTAGACTGCACACCAAGTAATACTACCAGAGATAAAGACTAAGATTCCATAACAGTAAAAGACCTGATTTAAGAAGATATAATAGAAAACAATTCCATTTACAATAGCATCAAAAAGAATAAAAATACTGAGAAACTTAACCAAGGAGGTCCCCCTTCCCACATACCTGTCTTATGCTTCTCTTTCCCGTGGCTGTTACTGACTCTATTCTTTTATAATAAACTTATAATCTAGCTTAAAAGAAAACAAAAGAAAGAATAGAAGGACATGTTCCTGGGACATCTGCAAGAGGGAACACTCTGGTTCAAGTTGACCAGCAAGTCCCTGGCTCTGTGCCATGAACACCATGGTGTGTGCATGCTCACGCTTCACAAGGCGGTCAGGGATCTGGGGGAGTTACAAGTGAGTTGAGCTTCATGTAGCAAAATGGGTCACCATCACAATTTCCCAAGGCCAATCTTTCTTTTTTTTTTTTATTTAAAGTTCACCTTTATTTTGGATAAGGCAATGGCACCCCACTCCAGTACTCTTGCCTGGAAAATCCCATGGATGGAGGAGCCTGGTGGGCTGCAGTCCACGGGGTAGCTGAGAGTCAGACACGACTGAGCAACTTCACTTTTGCTTTCACTTTCATGCATTGGAGAAGGAAATGGCAACCCACTCCAGTATTCTTGCCTGGAGAATCTCAGGGACTGGGGAGCCTGGTGGGCTGCCATCTCTGGGATCGCATAGAGTCGGACACGACTGAAGCAACTTAGCAGCAGCAGCATCTTTATTTAAGGTGACAAAAATAAAAGCAAGCTAGTTTTACTTGTTTTTTTTTTCATTTGCTTGAATTTATTTGTTTTTTACCAACCCTCCCCCCCCCCCCACAAAAAAAGGAAAGAAAAGAAAAGGACCTTTGGCAAAAGCTGCTTCCCAAACTATAAGCAGTTCTTCACGAAGTTCTTAGGTAAGGAAATAAATATGCTGGCCACAAGAACCCTCCCATTCCAGTGCATTCCAGTCATTGCCCTGGACCCTTATGGTAGCTCTCTGCACTGGACTATGACAATGCTTCTTGAACTGTCCTATCTTTCTCTGGCCTTTCCAGTCATCCAAACCAGTGGCAGGGGCTGGCAAGGAGAAGTGGGGGCTTTCCTTAGCTTGACAAGTACTGGACTTGATAGATGTTAGTTCATCTTTGCCTCCCCAAACTGGCTCAAGGCCACCTCCTTTCCAGCTTCCTGTCTGCTGCTTCCTGCAGTGGTACCATCTCTGTCCTGGTCAGGCCACTTTCTTCACTTGCTCAAGGCTTCTCTTTCTGACCCTCTTTCATACCACCACTATCATCTGGCAACTTCAGAGGGCAGGGATCATATGGGAATTTTCAGCATAGTGCGAGAACAGGATAGGGTGGGGTGTGGGGGTGAGTTGAATGTGTGATTTGATGCTACAGTAAGTCAAATAAATTTCTCCTCCGAGCAGCTTCAGCATCCCACCTTTCATATTACCAAAACACCCATTATAGTCTTGCACAACCCTGAGACTGAGAGCCTTCTTAAATTCTGTGTCCTAGGCACCTCCCTTGCCTTACCCTACTTAATTCCAGCCTTGTTGGTCTCTTCTTTTTTATAAGACACCTCAGTCAAGTTGGGCCATCATTGACTGTTTCATCTTTTTAAGGTGGTCAATATAAGCCCCTAGAGCTAACTTCCCCTCCCCAAGTAAAGAGTCACGGGACTCCACCCCTCTCTGTTGTAAGACAGTTACTAGCCATCTTGGAACAGCTGAAACCGAAAGCATAGGCTTCAGGTGCAGAACCTAAAGACTGTGTGAATGAGGCAATCTTTTGCCTCTGGTCATCTTTTTTTTCTGCATTCATCTAATTATTTGTAGCTTCTGTTGCTATGGAAAGAAAACACCACTTCAATGACAACTGTAGCAACTTAAGGTGCACAGCTTGTCTCAGAGTACGAAGCTTCAAAAATACAGAAACGTGAAGGGGTTTCATGTCCCCCCGCCCCTGCCATCTTTTAAAACATCAATGAAATGTTCTTCTCTCCAGAAAAGTCACCAGAGTATTCTCCACTTTCTCTGTGTTACCTGTCATGAAAAACCAGGGGACCTTAACAGGGAATACTCAAAGGCTGAATTCAAAGGAAATTTTAGTAAACCTTCAATTATTTTAAAGGTTGGTAAGACTCAAAAAACAAATAAATGGAGATTTACTGTGTACCTGTTCTGCACCAGATGTGTGTAGATTTTTTCACATACATTAAACGTGAGTGTGGTTCAACGTCTTTTTTACAGAAAAGAGAAACAGGCCCAGGAAAGATAAATAACTAGTCCCAAGAGACAGAGCTGAATTTCAAACCCAGAATGGACTGTCTTCACCTCACTTCAGTTCAGTTCAGTCGCTCAGTCATGTCGGACTCTTTGTGATCCCATGAACCGCAGCATGCCGGCCTCCCTGTCCATCACCAACTCCCAGAGTCCACCCAAACCCATGTCCATTGAATCGGTGATACCATCTATCTCATCCTCTGTCATCCCCTTCTCCTCCTGCCCTCAATCTTTCCCAACATCAGGGTCTTTTCCAATGAGTCAGCTCTTCACGTCAGGTGGCCACAGTATTGGAGTTTCAGCTTCAGCATCAGTCCTTCCAATGAATACCCAGGACTGATCTCTTTAGGATGGACTGGTTGGATCTCCTTGCAGTCCAAGGGACTCTCAAGAGTCTTCTCCAACACCACAGTTCAAAAGCATCAATTCTTCGGTGCTCAGCTTTCTTTACAGTCCAACTCTCACATCCATACATGACCACTGGAAAAACCATAGTCTTGACTAGATGGACCTTTGTTGACAAAGTAATGTCTCTGCTTTTCAATATGCTGTCTAAGTTGGTCAGAACTTTCCTTCCAAGGAGTAAGCGTCTTTTAATTTCATAGCTGCAATCACCATCTGCAGTGATTTTGGAGCCCAGAACAATTAAATCAGCCAATGTTTCCACTGTTTCCCCATCTATTTGCCATGAAGTGATGGGACTGGATGCCATGATCTTAGTTTTTTGAATGCTGAGCCTTTAAGCCAACTTTTTCACTCTCCTCTTTCACCTTCATCAAGAAGCCCTTTAGTTCTTCTTCTCTTTCTGCCATAAGGGTGATGTCATCTGCATATCTGAGGTTACTGATATTTCTCCCAGCAATCTCGACTCCAGCCTGTACTTCCTCCAGACCAGTGTTTCTTATGATGTATTCTGCATATAAGTTAAATGTGCAGGGTAACAATATACAGCCTTGATGTACTCCTTTTCCTGTTTGGAAACAGTCTGTTGTTCCATGTCCAATTCTAACTGTTGCTTCCTGACCTGCATACATGTTTCTCAAGAGGCAGGTCAGGTGGTCTGGTATTCCCATCTCTTTTAGAATTTTCCACAGTTTATTGTAATCCACACAGTCAAAGGCTTTGGCATAGCCAATAAAGCAGAAATAGATGTTTTTTATTTCTGGAACTCTCTTGCTTTTTCAATGACCCAGTGGATGTTGGCAATTTGATCTCTGGTTCCTCTGCCTTTTCTAAAACCAGCTTGAACATCTGGAAGTTCACAGTTCACGTATTGCTGAAGCCTGCCTTGGAGAATTTTAAGCATCACTTTACTAGCATGTGAAATGAGTGCAATTGTGTGGTAGTTTGAGCATTCTTTTATTGGCCATAAAAACGAGTGAAGTACTAACTGATGATACAAAATGGATGAAGCTTGAAAACATTACACTAAGTGAAATAAGGTGCTCACAAAATAAAATATACTGTATAACTCCACTTGTATGAGATACTTAAAGTAGTCAAATTTATATAGATAGAAAGTAGAATGAATGGTGGGCTGGTTGTCAGAGGTTAGAAAAAAGAGGGAACAGAAAATTGTCGATTATGGGCTTCAGTTTTGCAGAATTTAGGGAGTTCTAGAGATTGGTTCAGCTGGTAAAGAATCCGCCTGCAACATGGGAGACCTGGGTTCGAACCCTGGGTTGGGAAGATGGCTTGGTGAAGGGAAAGGCCTCCCACTCCAGTATTCTGGCCTGGAGAATTCCATGGACTATATAGTCCATGGGATCGCAAAGAGTCAGACACGACAGAACAACTTTCACCAGAGATTAGTTACACAACAATATGAATGTACTTTTACATTAATGAACTGTACACTTTGGTTAAAGTTTTTATGTTATGCATATTTAACCACAATAAAAATAGATTCCACTTATAATGAACTGTCTAGAATAGGCAAACAAATATAGACAGAAAATAGATTAGTGGTGCCAGGATCTGAGGGAAGGGAAAATGGGGAATAACTGTTAATGGGTAAGGGGTCTTTTTGGGAGTGAACCAAAATGTTCTAGGATTACATAATGATGGTATTTGTATAACCTTGTGAATACTCTGAAAAACCATTAAAGTGTACTCTTCTAAAGGGTATATTTCAGAATAAGTGAATTATATATCAATTACAAATTTGCTACAATAAAATTGAAGTCTACAAGTGGGAGCTGGTGTGTATGGCAGACCTGAAAGTGAGAAGAGGATAGGAAGTTGGTAATTATGCCCAGCTACAGAGATACCATATTTTGCTTGCACACAGCCGTGAACCACAGTTGGCTTGTATCAAAAGTGGGCTTCATTCATCTGGAGATCAAATATTTGAGCAAAATATATACACATCCTTATGATTACTTTAAAATGACACAAAATCACTATAAAACACAGTTGATAGTATTTGTAATGGCTAACTAGAAGATACAAAAATAAGTATAATATAAATATATGCTAGTACTCTATTTGAAATCACCTGAAGGTAATTATATACTCTAACCCCATGTCTTTCAAACAAGACCCACTTCATTCTCATTATTTGTGTTGGAAATAAAAATCTCTGTGGACTACTAATGGGATGCTAGGGTAAAGTAACAATAAGCATCATTTAATTAAGCTATTTGAGAAAATCTGATTGCTACTGGATTACTTAGAACTGCATCAAAGGCCTTGATTTATAGCAATTTATAGCTCAAGTTCCTGGTTCCCTCATGGGGCAAGGAATGGCCAAAAACTTTTTATAATTAAAAAGAATGAAAAAGAGTGAGGAGGTTCTTGGAAATTGAACTGAGCCTTCAACTCTACGAGGAGCCTTTCCTTGGGACTCACAGCACACTGGAGTGGATATTCTTCACAGTGTGCCTAATTCTTCCCCAAAGGTGTGCTATCTACGCTAAATTCAGCAGGTGAGCTTCTTCTCAGGTTTGTCTTGCAAACTTGGCTTTCTTTCTTTCTTTTTTTGTGGAAAGTGATTATTTTCCTAGCCCTGAAGAAAATGACCAAGGGGAATGCATATGGAGCCAAGCTAAAGCATTGCTGCTAAGTTGCTGCTAATTTGCTTCAGTCGTGTTCAACTCTGTGCAACCCCATAGACGGTAGCCCACCAGGCTCCCCCGTCCCTGGGATTCTCCAGGCAAGAAAACTGGAGTGGTTGCCATTTCCTTCTCCAATGCAGGAAAGTGAAAAGTGAAAGTGAAGTCGTTTAGCCGTGTCCGACCCTTAGCGACCCCATGGACTGCAGCCTACCAGGCTCTTCCATACATGGGATTTTCCAGGCAAGAGTACTGGAGTAGGGTGCCATTGCCTTCTCTGAAAGCATTGCTAGAGACTATCAAATTGAAGTAGACCATGGAATAGAATAAATAGGGAGAACAAGGCAGAAATAGAATATAGGATACAGTAAAAGTGACACCACAGTTTGTGGGAAAGGATAGATTATTTGGTAGATGATGCTGGGAAAATCGTCTCATTATGGGCAGAAAAGTCAAACTAGATTCCCATCTAACAACCTCTATGAAGGATAATCTCAGATTGTTTCAAGAATAATTATTTTAAAAAAGTAATTAAATAAAAAAGATATTATAAAAATTTTTTATCTTGGAGGAGAAAAGGATTTCTTAAATAAGACTCATAAAACCAAAGATATGAAGTGAAAATTAATTGATTATATTAAAATTAATGATTTCCATTTAATTAAAGACACCATGGACAAAATTAAAGATAGATAATAGAATGACAGAAAATATTTGCAATATTTAGAACCAACAAAGACTAATATTTTAAAAGCTTGGGGCTGGTCCACAGGGATGATCCAGAGAGATGATATAAGGAGGGAGGTGGGAGGGGGGTTCAGGATTGGGAACTCATGTACACCCGTGGCGGATTCATGTCAATGTATGGCAAAAACCACCACAATATTGTAAAGTAAAATAAAGTAAAAATTAAAAAAAAAATTTTTAAGGAAAAAAAATAAAAATAAAAATCACATTATATTCATATGAAAAAAAATAAAAAATAAAAGCATTACAAAAAAGACAGGAAGTTTAATAGAAAATGGGCAAAGGATAAAGGAACAGGGCATTTTTAAAAGAAGAAACTCTAAAAGTATACGTAGAAGAAGTTCCTACTAATTGATTAATGCAAATTAAAATATCTATGTGATATCACCTGTTGGCCTAGAAAAATTAGAAAGCTAAAGATTACCAAGTATTGACAAAACTGAGAAATTTTGAAATTTTCATGTTTTTCTGTGGGAATACAGAACGGGGCCAACCATTTGGAGAGCAGTCAAGTATTACTCAATTAAATTAAGTATACACAATGGCCCAGCAATTTTCCTTTTATAGCTATGTTTTTATGTATTTATATGGTGTATGTATATATATGTGCATACATATGTATATAAAATCTCACTTGTGCACACATAGCAGCATTATTCATAACAGTCTAAATCTGAATGTCCATTAACTGATGAATGAACCTTTTAAATGCACTTTATCTGTACAATGTAATATTATTTAGCCATAAAACGAAGTATTGATTCCTGCTACAATGTGGATGAACCTTGAAAACATTATGCTAAATGAAATAAGCCAGACACAAAAAGACAGATGTTGCATGATTCTATTTAAATGAGATATCTAGCACAGACAAATCAACGGAGACAGAGAACAGACTTATGGACATAGGGACTTCTGGAAGGAGAGGGTAGGATGTATGGAGAAAATAACATGGAAACTTACGCTACTACATATAAAATTGATAGCCAATGGGAACTTGCTATTTGGCTCAGGGAACTCAAACTGGGGCTCTGTAACAACTTAGAGGGGTGGGTTGGGGACGGAGGTGAGAGGGAACTTCAACAGGAAGGGGATATATGTATATCTATGGCTGATTCATGTTGATGTTTGGCAGAAACCAACACAACACTGTAAAGCAGTTATCCTTCAACTAAAAAATAAATAAATAAAATGCACTTTAGAAAAGAAAGAAAGCAAGTTAATGGCTGCCAGGTACCAGGAGTAAGGAGAGGTAGAACTTGACAGACAATGGCTATGGAATTTTGGGGTGATGAAAATGTAAACAGGTTGTAGTGATGGTTACACAACTCTATAAGCATACTAAAACCATGGAATTGTACAAATTCACATGGGAGAATTCGTGATATGTGAATTATATTACAATAAATCTGTTATTTTAAAAAGGAATGTATAGGGAATTCCCTGGCAGTCCAGTGGTTAGGACGTGGCACTTTCACTGCCAGGGCCTGGGTTTTATCCCTGGTCAAGGAACTAAGATTCTGTCAGCCTCATGTTGTGGCCAAAAAAATTTTTAATTAAAAAAGTAAAAGAGGAATGCATGAATCCTTGACATAGATAAATAAAAATGTAAGCAGGGTTTTGCATAGACCTGTGATGAGAATGTGCCCAGAATGTGTTATTAATTCAAACTTTTCCTCTGGTTGTACCTGCTTCCTTTTTTTCTAACTGCTACTATTCCTACATATTGTAAAATGTTTTAAACATATTATGTTCTCCTTTGACTTACTCCAGCTCACTGTGTCCTGGGTCCTTAGCTCCTGTTCACGTGCTGGAGCCAGGTTGGACCTTGGTGTGAACCACACTGCAAATTCTGTAGGCCAATAAGAAACCCCTGCAGATAGATGATATGGTAGGCAGCTTATGATTCCCACTTCCAAGTATTCATGACCTGTGCATTCTTCTGCCCTGTAAGTGTGAGCCGGATATAGTACCTTGTTTCTCACAGAACATGGAAAAGTGATGGGATGACACTTCAATGACTAGAGTACAAAAGACTATGGCTTGTGAATTTCATCTTGCTAGCTCTCTGTTTTTCTCTTTGTCATCGTGACTATTTCCTGTCCACTTGCTTGCTTGCTGCCATGTTGTGAGATGCTCTATGGAGAGGAACCAAGAGAAGCCTCCAGTCAGCAGGTCATGAGGAGCTCAGGCCTCACTCCAACAACTTATAAGGAACTGAGTTTCGCTACCTACCCATGTGAGTGATCTTGGAAGCAGATCCTTCTTTGGTTGAGTCTTCAGATAAGACTACAGCCCCAATTAACACCATGATGGTAGCCTGGTTAGAGACTCTATAGCAGAGACTGCATCTAAGCCATGCCTGGATACCTGACACACAGAAACCATGAGCTATGAGCTAACAAACATATCTTTAAGCCAGTAGGTTTGGGGGTAATTTGCTATGCCATAGTAGAGTAGTTAAATAATCCAGAAGCTAAGTCATGTTAAACATGCTCCTTCCCTGTCACCAGAAATTTGGGACTGAGCCTCCCTTGCAGTTGGATGAGGTCATGTATCCGGCCCCATAAAAACGTCTCTATTTGGTGATTTGTTTGTACAGCTCGAAACTCTCCCTTGACTTCCCAGTACCCTCAGTATAAAATCCAAAAGAAGTGCTTACTGTAGTCTATAAAACTTCTTTGATCCAGAGGACTTCTGGACTCATCCTACTCTTCCCCTCACCCTCTTTGCTCCAACCACATTGGTGTTCTTACTGGTCACTGAATCAAACATGGTTTCACTCTAGGGGCTTCACCCTTTGCTTTCTACATTTAGAAAGTTCTTCCCACAAGACACCTGCCTAACTTATTGCCTCACTTCCTTCTGGTCTCTGATCAAATATCACTTCTTCAAAGAGTTCTTTCACAACAACCACTAAAATAGGCCTCAATTCTCAATCTCTATGCCCTTCTCCTACTTTATTCCTTTTACTAGGATTTATTACAACCTAAAATCATGTGCATTTACTTGTATATTTATCTTGTCTCCTCCCTCTAGACACTCAGTTCCATGAAGGCAAGCAGTTTGTTTTCTTCATTGCTGTAACTCCACTGCATAGAACAATGCCTAATGCCTATAGCCAGATCACAAAAATGGGTATTAGAAGAGATTAGACTCTGCCTTGGGCCTGCCTGTGTAATAAACTACACTCCACTATCTACATTGTCCTTCTGAGTGAGTTTGTTCCCAAAACACATGGCTATTACACTGGGGTTCATAATTTGTTCCTTTTCAAGTTGCTTTAGGTGTAGAGTTAGGTTATTTATTTGATTTTTTTTTCTTGTTTCGTGAGGTAAGCCTGTATTGCTATGAACCTTCCCCTTAGTACTGCTTTTACAGTGTCCCATAGGTTTTGGGTTGTTGTGTTTTCATTTTCATTCATTTCTATGCATATTTTGATTTCTTTTTTGATTCCTTCAGTGATTTGTTGGTTATTCAGCAGCATGTTGTTCAGCCTCCATATGTTGGGATTTTTAATGGTTTTTCTCCCATAATTGACATCTAATCTTACTGCGTTGTGGACAGAAAAGATGCTTGGAATGATTTCAATTTTTTTGAACTTACCAAGACTAGATTTATGGCCCAGGATGTGATCTATCCTGGAGAAGATTCCATGTGCACTTGAGAAAAAGGTGAAATTCATTGTTTTGGGGTGAAATGTCCTATAGATATCAATTAGGTCTAACTGGTCTATTGTATCATTTAAAGTTTGTGTTTCCTTGTTAATTTTCTGTTTAGTTGATCTATCCATAGGTGTCAGTGGGGTATTAAAATCTCCCACTATTATTGTGTTATTGTTAATTTCCCTTTTCATCAGTTCAGTTCAGTTCAGTCACTCAGTCGTGTCTGACTCTTTGTGACCCCATGAATTGCAGCACGCCAGGCCTCCCTGTCCATCACTAACTCCCGGAGTTCACTCAAACTCACATCCATCGAGTCGGTGATGCCATCCAACCATCTCATCCTCTGTCCTCCCCTTCTACTCCTGCCCCCAATCCCTCCCAGCATCAGAGTCTTTTCCAGTGAGTCAACTCTTCACATGAGGTGGCCAAAGTATTGGAGTTTCAGCTTTAGCATCAGTCCTTCCAAGGAACACCCAGGACTGATCTCCTTTAGAATGGACCGGTTGGATCTCCTTGCAGTCCAAGGGACTCTCAAGAGTCTCCAACACCACACTTCAAAAGCATCAATTCTTCAGCACTCAGCTTTCTTTAGTTCAACATTCACCTCCATACATGACTACTGGAAAAACTGTAGCCTTGACTAGATGGACCTTTGTTGGCAAAGTAATGTCTCTGCTTTTGAATATGCTATCTAGTTAGCATTTGTCTTACATATTGAGGTGCTCCTATGTTGAGTGCATATATATTTATGATTGTTATATCTTCTTCTTGGATTGATCCTTTGATCATTATGTAGTGTCCATCTTTGTCTCTTTTCACAGCCTTTGTTTTAAAATCTATTTTATCTGATATGAGTATTGCTACTCCTGCCTTCTTTTGGTCTCTACTTGCATGGAATATCTTCTTCCAGCCGTTCACTTTCCCTCTGTATGTGCCCCTTGTTTTGAGGTGGGTCTCTTGTAGGCAACATATATAGGGGTCTTGTTTTTTGTATCCATTCAGCCAGTCTTTGTCTTTGGTTGGGGCATTCAATCCATTTACATTTAAGGTAATTATTGATAAGTATGATCCCATTGCCATTTACTTTATTTTGGATTCGAGTTTATACACCCTTTCTATGTTTCCAGTCTAGAGAAGATCCTTTAGCATTTGTTGGAGACCTGGTTTGGTGGTGGTGAATTCTCTCAGCTTTTGCTTGTCTGTAAAGCTTTTGATTTCTCCTTCATATTTGAATGAGATCCTTGCTGGATACAGTAATCTGGGCTGTAGGTTATTTTCTTTCATCAGTTTCAGTATGTCCTGCCATTCCCTCCTGGCCTGAAGAGTTTCTATTGAAAGATCAGCTGTTATTTTTACTTTATTTTGGATTCGAGTTTATACACCCTTTCTATGTTTCCAGTCTAGAGAAGATCCTTTAGCATTTGTTGGAGACCTGGTTTGGTGGTGGTGAATTCTCTCAGCTTTTGCTTGTCTGTAAAGCTTTTGATTTCTCCTTCATATTTGAATGAGATCCTTGCTGGATACAGTAATCTGGCTGTAGGTTATTTTCTTTCATCAGTTTCAGTATGTCCTGCCATTCCCTCCTGGCCTGAAGAGTTTCTATTGAAAGATCAGCTGTTATCCTTATGAGAATCCCCTTGTGTGTTATTTGCTGTTTATCCCTTGCTGCTTTTAATATTTGTTTTAGTATTTGTTCTTTGTGTTTGATCTTTGTTAAATTGATTAATATGTGTCTTGTGGTGTTTCGCCTTGGGTTTATCCTGTTTGGGACTCTCTGGGTTTCTTGGACTTCGGTGACTATTTCCTTCCCCATTTAGGGAAGTGTTCAACTATTATCTCCTCAAATGTTTTCTCATGGTCTTTCTTTTTGTCTTCTTCTTTGGGGACTCCTATGATTTGAATGTTGTGGCATTTAACGTTGTCCCAGAGGTCTCTGAGGTTGTCCTCATTTCTCTTAATTCGTTTTTCTTTTTTCCTCTCTATTTCATTTATTTCAACCATTCTATCTTCTGCTTCACTTATCTTGTTTTCTGCCCCCGTTATTCTACTGTTGGTTCCCTCCAGAGTGCTTTTGATCTCATTTATTGCATTATTCATTATACATTGACTCTTTTTTATTTCTTCTAGGTCCTTTTTAAACCTTTCTTGCATCTTCTCAATCCTTGTCTCCAGGCTATTTATCTGTAACTCCATTTGGTTTTCAAGATTTTGGATCATTTTCACTATCATTATTCAGAATTATTTATCAGGTAGATTCCCTATCCCTTCTTCTTTTGTTTGATTTGGTGGGCATTTATCTTGCTCCCTTGCCTGTTGGGTATTTCTCTGCCTTTTCGTCTTCTTTATATTACTGTGTTTGGGGTGGCCTTTCTGTATTCTGGCAGTGGTGGTTCCTCTTTATTGTGGAGGTTCCTCACTGTGGGTGGGGATGGATGGGTGGCTTGTCAAGGTTTTCTGGTTAGGGAAGCTTGTGTTGGTGTTCTGGTGGGTGGAGCTGGATTTCTTCTCATCAGAGTGCAATGAAGTTTCCAGTAATAAGTTTTGAGATGTCAATGGTTTGTTGTGACTTTGGTCAGCCTGTACATTGAGGCTCAGTGTTATATTCCTGTGTTGCTGGAGAATTTGCATGGTATGTCTTGCTCTGGACTGAGTATTTATTTTAATAAATAAGGAAAATTAAAAGCCTGTCTTAGTATCATGTTTGAGGTATTTTCAGAAAGCAGCTAAAGCCATTTTATTTTATTTTTTTAATTTTTTTAAAATTTATATTTATTTATTTTAATTGGAGGACTTCCCTGGTGGCTCAGAGGTTAAAGCGTCTGCCTCCAATGCGGGAGACCCGGGTTCAATCCCTGGGTCGGGAAGATCCCCTGGAGAAGGAAATGGCAACCCACTCCAGTATTCTTGCTTGGAGAATCTCATGGACTGGGGAGCCTGGTGGGCTAAAGTCCATGGGGTCACAAAGAGTCGGACATGACTGAGTGACTTTACTTACTTACTTAATTACTTTACAATATTGTATTGGTTTTGCCATACATCAACATGAATCCACCATGGGTGTCCACGTGTTCCCAATCTGGAACCCCACCACCCACCTCCCTCCCCACACCATCCCTCTGGGTCATCCCAGTGCACCAGCCCTGAGCATCCTGTATCCTGCATCAAACCTGGACTGGCGATTCATTTCTTATATGATATTATACATGTTTCAATGCCATTCTCCCAAATCATCCCATCCTCTCCCTCTCCCTCAGAGTCCAAAAGACTGTTCTATACATCTGTGTCTCTTTTGCTGTCTCGCATACAGGATTATCATTACCATCTTTCTAAATTCATATATATGCATTAGTATACTGTATTGGTGTATTTCTTTCTGGCTTACTTCATTCTGTACAATAGGCTCCAGTTTCATCCACCTCATTAGAACTGATTCAAATGTATTCTTTTTAATGGCTGAGTAATACTCCATTGTGCTTATGTACCACAGCTTTCTTATCCATTCATCTGCTGATGGATATCTAGGTCTCTTCCATGTCCTGGCTATTATAAACAGTGCTGCAATGAACATTGGGGTACATGCGTCTCTTTCAGTTCTGGTTTCCTCAGTGTGTATGCCCAGCATTGGGACTGCTGGGTCATATGGCAGTTCTATTTCCAGTTTTTTAAGGAACGACCACACTGTTCTCCATAGTGGCTGTACTAGTTTGCATTCCCACCAACAGTGTAAGAGGGTTCCCTTTTCTCCACGCTCTCCAGCATTTATTGCTTGTTGACTTTTGGATGCTGATGGATATCTAGGTCTCTTCCATGTCCTGGCTATTATAAACAGTGCTGCAATGAACATTGGGGTACATGCGTCTCTTTCAGTTCTGGTTTCCTCAGTGTGTATGCCCAGCATTGGGACTGCTGGGTCATATGGCAGTTCTATTTCCAGTTTTTTAAGGAACGACCACACTGTTCTCCATAGTGGCTGTACTAGTTTGCATTCCCACCAACAGTGTAAGAGGGTTCCCTTTTCTCCACGCTCTCCAGCATTTATTGCTTGTTGACTTTTGGATCGCAGCCATTCTGACTGGTGTGAAATGGTACCTCATTGTGGTTTTGATTTGCATTTCTCTGATAATGAGTGATGTTGAGCATCTTTTCATGTGTTTGTTAGCCATCTGCATGTCTTCTTTGGAGAATTGTCTGTTTAGTTCTTTGGCCCATTTTTTGATTGGGTCATTTATTTTTCTGGAATTGAGCTGCAGCAGTTTCTTGTATATTTTTGAGATTAGTTGTTTGTCAATTGCTTCATTTGCTATTATTTTCTCCCATTCCAAAGGCTGTCTTTTCACCTTGCTTATAGTTTCTTTTGTTGTGAAGAAGATTTTAATTTGAATTAGGTCCCATTTGTTTATTTTTGCTTTTATTTCCAGTATTCTGGGAGGTGGGTCATAGAGGATCCTGCTGTGATTTATGTGGGGGAGTATTTTGCCTATGTTCTCCTCAAAGAGTTGTATAATTTCTTATCTTACATTTAGATATTTAATCCATTTTGAGTTTATTTTTGTGTATGGTGTTAAAAAACTGTTCTAGTTTCATTCTTTTACAAGTGGTTGATCAGTTTTCCCAGCACTACTTATTAAAGAGATTGTCTTTTCTCCATTGTATATTCTTGCCTCCTTTGTCAAAGATAAGCTGTCCATAGGTGTGTGGATTTTAAATGTTTTGAATGAAATTGAATCAGATATATTTGCAAATGTTTGATTTTTAGAATTAGCATGCATATTATTATTTTAAATCCTGGTGTGTTTTAGACAAACCATATATTTGAGGCATAGTTTACCTGCCCTCCAAATATATGAATTTTAATATATATATAAAGATTATAGATTATATATATAATCTTTATATATATATATATATATCTTTTACTAACTGAAAAGCAAAAACTATACCCCAATTCATAAATTAATGCTTAGTATTATTTACTGAATATTTGTGAAACTGTAACATAACTGTACAAATTAAGCTAGTGGCTTTAATTCTCAATTCAGTTAAATTCTACAAACACATATTGTCTCTCTACCATACACAAAGCTGCATATTTTATTAGGATATTTCATCAGAAATATTTCAGCAACAGTATTTCAGAGTTATTTCCTCAGGGAAATACATAGCTTGCCAAGATTATAATTGCCACTTTACATACAATGATGTTTAGGTTGCTAGAGTTATTTACCTATCAATCAAATGAAACTCCCCATTCTTCAACCTCTCCATGATTCCCCATCTCACTTTCCAATTTCTAGTCAAAAGAATCTGTTTTTAAAATTGGAAAAAGCATCATTTTTTTTCTATATATTTGATATAGCTATTTATTTTGTGTCCACATTCTCAACTTCCTTTAAATCTGTTTCACCTCATTAATTAAAACCCTGATCAATTTTATCTACCACTGATTTTTGCTCTTCTCTGAAGTTTAAAAATTGAAGTGTAGTTGATTTATGTGCTTCCACTATGGCTCAGTGGTAAAGAATCTACCTGCAGTGCAGGAGACGCAGGAGACATAGATTCGATCCCTTAGTTGAGAAGATCCTCTGGAGGAGGAAATGGGAACCCACTCCAGTATTCTTGCCTGAGAAATCTCATGGACAGAGTGTAAGGTATAGTTCAGGCTGAGGCAGAAGGAGGAAAGATGACCGCAATAGAAGTAGGTTACCTTTATTCAGGCAAGGAGGGGCGATAGTTGGCCTAACGACTGAGCACTGAGAGGGATCAGGGAGGCTCCATATTTATAGGGAGGTTTGTGAAAGTGATTAGGGAAACGTTAATCAGGCAGGATGTTTTGTGTATTCTTTAGTTGAGATGGCATTTGTAGTTGGGCAGGGGGTGGGCTGCCGTCTATGGGGTCGCACAGAGTAGGACCGACTAAAGTGACTTAGCAGCAGCAGGGAGTGATAAGTCTTCTGGGCAAGTGTAGGGGGTGGAAGGTTTCTAGACAGGGAGGTGATAAGTCCCAGATAGATGCAACCGGTCTGGAGCATCAGGGTGTAACCTAAAGTTTTGTTTTGTTTTGTTTTGTTTTGTTTTCTCTGAAGTTAGATGATTCAGCAAGGGCCTTTGAGACTGTTGTTTTCTTTCTAGGCCCAAAAGACTCTTTCATTCCAGACCCTGAAATCATTTTTAAAAAAAATGAGGAAAAGGGTGCCATATCGCTCTGGCCACTTCCTGCTGGATAGGGGTGACAATTTTGGGTCTGGAATGGAGGATCGTCCTAGGGCCCAGGGTCTCCTTTTTCTGAGCTTGAGGTGAGGCTCTCGAAAAGAAGAGTGATCTTGACCTGATCTCGAGAGATGGCCCGAATCCGTTCTTGGAGAAACCTTTGAAAGAGATTGAAGAGACAGGGTCCAAATAAGAGGAATAGAATGATAAGTACCAATGGTCCCAGGAAAGGGAGCAACCAAGCAGGACCTGTTGGAACAGGTTTTGGGGACTGTAAAGGTTTTGTAACTCTTTTCTGCAGCGTTCAAGTCTGTCTCTAAGTTCTTTGACTCTGCCCTGGGCTATGCCCATTTCATTAACAAAATAGCAGCAGTCCTCTCCTAGGAGAAGGCAGGTCCCTCCCTTTTCTGCAGTGAGAAGGGCCAGGTCTCGCCTATTTTGTAGGGCCACAGAAGCTAATGAGTTAATTTGTCTTTGGATTGAAAAGAAGGAATCCACTACCAGCTCCATGCCTTCGTTAAGTTCTTGGGACAGCTTATAGTAGAAATGGGCAGAGGTCGAGATGCCTCCAATCCCAGTGCCTAGGGCTGCTGCTATGCCAGTCCCAATCAGGAGGGGGGCTATGACAGCTCATCTTTTCCTTTGGGAAAATTCCCCTTGAGGGTAGACTATTTGTTCTACCTCTTCTTCTTTAAGGAATGTTAGGCCCGGGGTCAGGAAGACCAAGATGCAAGGTCCAGGGGTGTCCAACGGGAGACATGAATATGCATAGGTCCCCCAGAGAATGAAGATTCCCAGATTGGTGCAATTATTTGTGCTGTTCCAGAGAACCCAAGTGGAACAGGAGGGAGTGGAGTTTGTAAGACCAGTGTAGTTGGGACTAGAGTAGTTAATACAGGTTAGGTTTGAAGAGGCTGAGAGTAGGACACTGTCAGAGCTGGGCCAATGAGCTGTGTAGTTTTTCTTGGGAAAGGGAGGTATAGTTGCCCTGTAACAGCCATGTTGAAGGTAAAAGAATTGCTGTGTGTGGTGAGGGAGACAGTGACATGCATATCCAACACTGGGGTGTGTGTTGTATGTACTGGAAGAATTGGAAGGAAGAGTTGAGAGGGTGGGTAAGGTGTTGGTTGCCAGAGGGAGGTTTTAGGAGAGGCCATAATTGGGAAAGGAGGTCTAGGAGTCAGGGGTCGCCTGTAACCAGGAAATTATGTTCTTTATGGCTTGTTCTTGTTTCTTTTCCCAATTTTGATCTAGTACCCCGCCCCTGTCTGGGTACCCCAAGTGGGTAATGGGATAGAAACATATATTTCTTCCATTTGGCTTATGGCAGGTACTCACGAAACTCCCTCTATTTCGTACTTTAACAGTGAGTAGGGATTTGGACTTCCCACCCTCGACGTTCATGGTGCATGGTTTTGGAGCTGTATTATAACGTGAGGAATGTACATAGGAATAAATGTCAGAACAGGGGCAGGGAGTAGCCAGAAGGCTGGGGAGTGCAGCAAGGATAGGGAGCAGAGGAGTCATGGGGCTGTTAGTTAAGCAGTGCAGAGGAAATAGCACCCTAGGAGTGGAACATAGCTAGCAACGTAGGCGATACCCATGGAAAGACGAAGGATAGGTGGCCAGTCCTGAGGGGAGACAGTTACTAGGCCTACAGCAAGGATTAAGATTAAGAGTGTTAACATAGTTAGAGAGACAAGGAGAGGCCAATCAAGTGAAGTCGCTCAGTCCTGTCCAACTCTTTGCGACCCCATGGACTGTAGCCTAGGCTTCTCTGTCCATGGAATTTTCCAGGCAAGTATACTGGAGTGGGTTGCCATTTCCTTCTCCAGGAGATCTTTCCAACCCAGGGATTGAACCCAGGTCTCCTGCACTGTAGGCAGACGCTTTACCATCTGAGCCACAAGGGAAGTCAGGGTGATGGGAAAAAGGCCCCAAGTTGGTGGTTGTTTGAATTGAGGAGGAACAGTGTTCATTAGGATGTAGAATGATGTAGAGAATGAGAGTAAAGAAATAAATTTCGTCTGGAGTCAGGTTGTAAAAGGTTCCCTGGAGCCACAGTTGAGACACCAGTGTAGTCAAGTCTTTGAAGGAGGTTCCTGTTGGGGCGCTGGTCCAGAGGTCTTGTAGTAGTTGGGTCAGGAACAGTTGTAGGTTGAAGAAAGTCCAGGTCATTCAGTGTCTTCTTGGATGGTTGACAGAAGTTGTCACCAGGTGAATTTTAAGGAGGTAGGTCCTGTGAGGGAGACCTAATAGGTGTCATTTAAGGAGGGCAATGCAGGATCAGAGGTGACCCATTTTAGGCGAGAGAGGTGTACCCAGGAGGTGACCTTCTTGAGTTTAGCTGCAGTTGGGGTAAGGAGGATGATTTTGAATGGTCCCTGCCACTTTGGGGTTAGGTCACTCTGGGGATTATCAGACAGATAGACCATGTCCCCAATTAGGGGGCAGGGAGGCTTGGGGGTCAGGGGCAGGCAAGTTGTGGTTGACGTATTTCCAGAGGGCATTGCGGAGTTCTGCCAGCAGAGGGGAGTGTAAGAAGCTTGGTATGGAAGGAGGTTCGGGGGGAGTTCAGGAGGGAGCATGGGCCTTCCATACTTCATCTCAAAGGGGCTCAGCCCCAGGGGCTTTCTGGGCAAAGCCCGTATTCTGAGGAGAACAATTGGCAAAAGTTTAGTCCAAACCAGATGTACTTCTAAGGTTAGTTTGGTAAGGGTTTCCTTGATTATTCTATTCATCCTTTCTACCTTTCCTGAGGACTGGGGACGGTATGTAATGTGAAATTTCCAGGGTATTTGTAAGAATTGGACAAGTTGTTGGGTGAACTTGGATGTAAATTCTGGGCTATTATCAGACTGTAGGGATGAGGGCAGGCCAAACCTGCGGATGATTTCTGTGAGGAGGATTTGGGCCATGGTGTGGGCTCTTTTGTTTGTAGTGGGAAATGTTTCTACCCATCCCAAAAAGGTGTCCACAAGATCAGGAGGTACCTAACTCTCTGGACCAGAGGCATATGAGTAAAGTCTATCTGCCAATCCTGTGCTGGGAGGCTGCCTCACATTTGATGAGTTGGAAAGGATGTCGGTTTAAGGTTGGAATTGGGGTTAGTATATTGACATGTTTGACAGGAGCTGGTAAGGTTATCTAAATATTGTTGGTCAGCATTGGATATGGGGAAGTGGTTACAGAGGAACTGTTGGAGTGTCTTGGATGAGGGATGAAAAAGTGAGTGTAGATAAGAGAGGATTTCTCTGGTGGTGGAGGGTCAGGTGGAGTCAGAGCTAAGATGACAGGGAACTGGACGGAAGGATGGGACAGTGCTATCTCCTTTGCCTTCTGGTCTGCAGCACTGTTGTAGGCTGATATGAGACTTCCCTTTTGATGTCCCCTACAGTGGAGGATGGCAGCTTTGTTTGGTAAGAGTGCTGCCTCTAGAAGTTTGTGGATCAGGTCTGAGTTAATAATGAGGTATCCCTTTTGGGTTAGGGAACCTCTTTCTCTCCATATTAGGATATTTGAGTGAAGTATGTTATAGGCATATTTGGAGTCTGTGTGGATGTTAACCCTTAGATTTTTAGCCAGAGTTAAAGCTCTGGTGAGAGCTATCAGTTCAGCCTGTTGGGAGGTGATATGAGGTGGCAGAGGTGAAGCTTCAGTTGTCTGGGTTCCGTGATTATGACAAAAGTTCCCCTGGATGATGGAATATCCTGCTGCAAAGGTGGGGATTTTTGAGAGCTGCCATCAACGAACCAGTGTGGGGTGTCTGGGTCTAGGATGGGTTGATCTGTTAAATGTTGGAAGGGGTTTTGGGTAAGATCTACTGTTAGGCTGCAGCTATGTAAGAGGGAGTCTGTTGTAGAGGACAGGGGTAATAAGCTGGTGGGGTTAAGGGAAGAGTAGGGGAAGAATGAGAGCTGAGGGTCGAGGAGAAAGGCATGTAGGACCTGTACCCTGAAAGGGGGAAGGGAGAGGAAAGCCCAATGTGATAGTAAGTCTCGGAGGTGTGTGGAGAACAGACTGTTAAAGGGGAATGTCTAAAGAGTTTATTTGAGTACGAGGGCTGTGATAGCTGGTGTAAGGGTTAGGAGCTACTGGGAATGTTGATGTGATGGCCTCATTGACTTTTCACAGATCCTGGACTAGTCTCCAAGAGTTTGGTCCCTTCCTTACTGCCAGAATAGGGATGTTGTGTGGTGAATTGGGGAGGAATTAGGATAGGGGCTTGAAGAAGAAAGTCTATGATAGGCTTAAGTCCCTTGTGGACCTCTGGGGTGAGAGTGTACTGTTGTTGGGTGATTATAGTCGAGGGGTCTTTTAGGGTAATGTGGACTGGGGGATGATGTTTGGCTATGGATGGGTGATCAGTGTCCCAGACTTGGGCATCTAAGGTGGGTAGATCCAAGGTAAGATCAGGGGTGAGAGATAGGGACTGTCCAGGTGCCATCTGCATGCAGAATATAGAGACTGTATCGAAGGAGTGAATGGTAATAAAGAACCCCAATTTGGATAACAAATCTCTCCCTAGGAGTGCCGTCGTGCACTGAGGCATTATGAGGAATGAATGTATAAGGGTCGATTTTCCAAATTGACAAAATAATGGAGAGCTGATTTTGGGCCTTAGGGGAACTCCAGAGACCCCCTTGATTGTGAGTTCTGAGTCTTGAGTAGGAAGTTAAGAGAGAGAAAGTGGCTCCAGTGTCTACTATATAAGAGTTCTTTTTTCTGGCCTACCCCATCTACCCTAAGTTCTGAGCTCGTGTTCGGGACACAGGCCGGGGGGCTGGAATCGGGCCCCATCATTGGAACCACTCTTGTAGGGCTGGTCTAGGGTTCTGGAGAGAAGTGGGGGTTTCCCCAGAGGCACCAGGGAGTCCCTGTGGACATTCCACTCTCCAGGTCTGGGAGGTGGGGACCTTCCCACTGGTGCCAGGGCATCCCTGGGGACAGTCCATCTTCCAGTGTCCCCATTGGCCACAGGTTGGGCATGCTTTTGTGGGGGACCACGGGTTGGGGCCGGAGAAGCAATGGCACCCCACTCTAGTACTTCTTGCCTGGAAAATCCCATGGACAGAGGAGCCTGGAAGGCTGCAGTCCCTGGGATCACTGAGAGTCGGACACGACTGAGTGACTTCACTTTCACTTTTCACTTTCATGCATTGGAGAAGGAAATGGCAGCCCACTTCAGTGTTCTTGCCTGGAGAATACCAACGATGAGGGAGCCTGGTGGGCTGCCGTCTATGGGGTCGCACAGAGTTGGACACGACTGAAGTGACTTAGCAGTGGGTTGGGGCATGTCTTTGCCCAGCATCCTGACTGGTCATATCGGAAGCAGGGTCCAGGGAGGGGGCAGTCTTAAGCCCCATTCTGGGATGACTTGGGCCAGGCTGATCTCTTCCCTTAATTGCTGCTGCCAAAAGGGCATATTTAGCTTTTTTCTCATGTTCTTTTTCTCTCTTAGCCTCCTCCTCTCTATTATTGAACACCTTGAAGGCTACTTCTAGAAGGTCTCTTTGGGGGGTCTCAGGGCCCTTTTCTAGTTATCGAAGCTTGCGTCTGATGTCAGGGGCTGACTGACTGATGAAGGTAGAGTAACCCAGAAGGGGTGGGATATCTAGGTTGGTATAATTCTGGACTGCCTCTGTGAGGCGTGCCAAGAATAAGGCAGGATTTTCTTCTGCCCCTTGGGTGATTTCTCTGACTTTAGCATAAGTGACATGGATATGAGTATTTTCCTGCATTCCTTCTAGAATTCAGGTAATCTTATGATTGAGTCTCCTGATACCTGGGTCACCAGGCTGGTAAGTACAGTGGGGATCTAACTGAGGCACCGCCTCATCAGCAACTGGGCTATCTCGGTCTTGGTTATGTAAATGATCAGCATGGGCTTTCACTGCTTGCCAGATATGGTCTTTTCCATCAGGGGTGAGAGTGGCATTTAGGATATAATGTATATCACTTCATGTGAGGTTATAGGCCTGGGAGAGGCTCAGGAATTCTTTTCTGTATAAATGATTCTAACTTTTCTTCTATCTGGCTCATATCTGACAGTGAAAATGGCACATGAACTCAGGTGGGGCCCTCTGGTCCTGCCACCTCTCTCAGGGGAAACATGTGTTGGGTACGCGACCCTGTGGCAGAGGGGGAAGGAAGGGGGTAGAGGGAGTCAGGGAGATGGGGTATCGAGGATCGAGGGGGAGTCAGGAGAGGTTTCCAGGCCAGTAGGTGAGTTGGATGAAGGGGAAGGAGAG
>SJXQ01008585.1:117500-126071 GCA_006408695.1 Aepyceros melampus | reverse complement strand
GAGAGTGAAAAAGTTGGCTTAAAGCTCAACATTCAGAAAACTAAGATCATGGCATCTGGTCCCATCACTTCACGAGAAATAGATGGGGAAACTGTCAGATTTTATTTTGGGGGACTTGAAAATCACTGCAGATGGTGAATACAGCCATGGAATTAAAAGACGCTTACTCCTTGGGAGGAAAGTTATGACCAACCTAGATAGCATATTCAAAAGCAGAGACATTACTTTGCCAACAAAGGTCCATCTAGTTAAGGCTATGGTTTTTCCAGTAGTCATGTATGGATGTGAGAGTTGGTCTGTGAAGACAGCTGAGTGCCGAAGAATTGATGATTTTGAACTGTGGTGTTGGAGAAGACTCTTGAGAGTCTCTTGGCCTGCAAGGAGATCCAACCAGTCCATCCTAAAGATCAGTCCTGAGTGTTCATTTGAAGGACTGGTGCTAAAGCTGAAACTCCAATACTTTGGCCACCTCATGCAAAGAGTTGACTCATTGGAAAAGACTCTGATGCTGGGAGAGATTGAAGGTGGGAGGAGAAGGGGACGACATGGGATGAGATGGCTGGATGGCATCACCGTCTCAATGGACATTAGTTTGGGTAAACTCCAAGAGTTGGTGATAGACAGGAAGGCCTGGCTTGCTGCAATTCATGGGGTCGCAGAGTCAGACATGACTGAGTGACTGAACTGAACTCAGCTGAGGGGGTGGAAGGTTTTTGGACAGGAGGTGATAAGTATTCTGGGCAGGTGTAGGGGGTGGAAGGTTTCTGGACAGTGGATGATAAGTCCTAGATAGATGCAACTGGCCTGGAGCATCAGTGCAGGACCTAAAGTTCTGTTTTGATTTCTCCAAAGTTAGATGATTCAGCAAGGGCCTTTGAGACCGTTGTTTTCTTTTCCAGGCCCAAAAGACTCCTTCACAAAGGAGCATAGCAAGCTACGGTCCATGAGGTCACAAAAAGTCAGACACAACTGAAGCAAATGAGCATGAGCATAGTTGATTTACAATTTTGTGTTAATTCCTTGTGTGCAGCAAAATGATTGCGCTATATATAGGACTTCCCTGATAGTTCATTTGGTAAAGAATTTGCCTGCAATGCAAGAGACCCAGGTTCAATTCCTGGATTGGAAAGATCCCATGGAGAAGAGAATGGTAACCCACTCCAGTATCCTTGCCTGGAAAATTCCATGGACAGAGAAGCCTGGCGGGCTGCAGTCCTTAGAGTTGCAAAGAGTCAGACATGCTGAACGACTAACACTTTCACTTTCACTATATACACATTCTTTGTTTGGTTTTCCTGGTGGCTCAGCATCTGCCTGCAATGCATTTGATCCGTTGGTCAAGAAGATCCCCTGGAGGAGGGCAGGGCAACCCACTCCTGGAGAATCACATGGACAGAGGAGCCTGGTGGGCTACAGTCCATAGGGTTGCAAAGAGTCATACATGCCAAAAGCGACTGAGCACTCACATACATTCTTCCTTATATTCTTTTTCACTATGGTTTATCACAAGACTTAACTATAGATTTCTTCTCTGACTTTTAATATCAGTCTTCTGTCATACATATGTTGATTTGTGATCATAAACATCCTCTTAGACTTACTTTTCCAACTAGATGGTAATTTTGCAAGAAATGGGGACCAGCCCTGTTAATTCAATGCTTTTTTTTTTTTTTTTACTGTTTGGGATGTAACACAAAAAGTAAATGGGTATTGATTGCTTGATAACACTGCAGTATAATCTGCAAATAAACTACTTCAAGCAAGTGATATACCTGTTAACTCTTAAAAATCTGGAAAAGCTATAAAAAGTCATTTAAACCTGCAGTCAAGTCTCAGAAATCCTAGCAGAGGCTGGGAGTTGCCCTAAAACATTCAAAAGGTGAGCTTAAATAATATATGAAAAAAGTCAAAGTGTTGGTTGCTAGGTTATGTCTGACTCTGTGACCCCATGAACTGTAGCTGGCCAGGCTCCTCTATTCATGGAATTCTCCAGGCAAGAATACTGGAGTATGTTGCCATTCCCTTCTCCAGGGGATCCTCCCGACCCAGGCCAAGGATCGAACCCACGTCCTGTGTTGGCAGACGGATTCTTTACCACTGAGCCACCAGGGAAGCCATATATATATATATATATATATATATATATATATATAAAAATATATACATATATATAAATAACTTAAAGTATATTTTAAAAGATAGATACTTTCCTTATTTCTATGTTCACCAGCAACACAAATGGAGATGAGAAAGCAATTACCAGGAGTCTGCACCAAGTAGAGACAGGAATGCTATGCCAACAAGATGCTACTCCCTTAGAACTCAGTCAGTTCATGTTTTAAATTTACTTTAAGACTAGGTACTCCATAGTTGTGTTCACCTATGACCCTTCCCTACTGTCCCCCATCACAATTTCAGAATGTCTAAATTAAGAATTTGTAACATTTGAGTGTAGAAGAAACTCATGCCCAGTCAAAAATGTCTCCAGGGAGCTTGACTTCAGTGTCTTTCCCCTTAAGGAAAATGACCAAGTCCTGCCTAATATCAGCCCCAGGGAAATACTTCAGAACCAGGAAGAATTTACAAAATTCTTAAAATTGCCCTCTGTTTATACTTTAATTTTGAAGACTCAACAGTGCCTTTAAATTCTGCTCAATGCCTTAACTGGAGTGTTTCCATATTGAAAGCATTAAGCAGAATAGCCTCTGGCTGGAAAAATACAAAGTTTCCATTATCTCCATCACTAAGAACTAGAGAACAAGACCCCACCCTGCGTGGCAAACAAGCAATTAGCTTCTTCTTGGATTTATACAGCTAATTAATGAACTTGCTCATATTCGTGGCCTGTTGATGAACGAGCTGATCTCTGGGACCCGCAGATGCCCCAGGAGCAGTGGAAGCTGCCCTCAGATTGTTTCAGCACCCTGGATCCCACTATTTTTAAAAATCACTTCATGGTCTGTGAGGGAAGAACATTCAATACCAACAAGCATCTCAAAAGCCAGAAGCTGTCCAGTGCATCCAAACAATAGGGCCCTTCAAAACAGGGCCTTAAACAAAATGTTAAGTCTCTCTTGGGGCAGGACCTCCCTACACTTCACGACTTTACACTCCTTAAGATCCAATCAACTTCCCCTTACAAGACTCTCAGCTTTATCCTTCTGTTACATGAATCCCCTTTCATTCACACCTATTACTTGAAAATGGGTTCGTGTGCAGCATTAGACCAGGTGACTGGATAATGTTCTGTGTCAGGCCAAAGACTGGAAAATGATTCCTTTTGACTGTTTTCAAATTGTATACTTCCTTACTGCTATGGTCAAATAAGCCCTAATTTAGATGGCACTTCTGGATAATGTTTCCTGTTGGTTTGTTGTTGAACATTCATGTATCTCTTTTCAACTCTAATTCTTTGTTTATTTGAACTAGTCTTAGCTATGGTTGGTGGTGAAAAGCAAAGGGCTAGTTTCAGCAGATGTCTGAGGACATCGAGGCTGAGAGCTCTGCAGGGAGTCTCTAGACAGACCCCTGTGGAGGATGAGGGGGAAGGAGCTGGAGGTCAGGGTCATAGGTAAATGGGCACCAGCTTGCAAAGGAGTGAAAGCAGAATCAAGTCAGAGTCTGGTCCTGGATTGGGAAAGATGTCACCCAGAGAGTTAGCATGTTGGAATAGAACAGACAGAGGAGGTGATGAAGGAGGTGAGAGCAAAAAGACACTGAAACAACTAAGTGTACAGATGGGCTGAGAACAGGGCCAGATCAAGCTGGACTGTTAGAGGGTTGGTATGGTCTATGACAATGAGGTACAGGATATAGGATGTGTGCACTGTGTCCCCAGGAGTGAGCACTACATAGATACTGTCAACCGACCCTTTTGGAAATACACCTCTTTGAACCAAAAACAAGTCGATTAGAGAATGGGCAGGTTGCATGTGTCCCCGTCTATCCACACTTCTATCTATTTTTCTATTTCTGGACAAATAGAACATACGCATAGGAGTCAGCAGCACCTTGCACATGAAGAAACCTTCAGCTCAGTTCAGTTTAGTTCAGTCCAGTTCAGTTGCTCAGTTGTGTCCGACTGTTTGCAACCCCATGGACTGCAGCACACCAGGCCTCCCTGTCCATCACCAACTCCCACAGTTTACTCAAACCCATGCCCACTGAGTTGCTGATGCCATCCAACCATCTCATCCTCTGTGTCCCCTTCCCCTCCCACCTTCAATCTTTCCCAGCATCATGGTCTTTTCAAATGAGTCAGTTCTTCACATCAGGTGGCCAAAGTATTAGAGTTTCAGCTTCAGCATCAGTTCTTCCAATGAACATTCAGGACTGATTTCCTTTAGGATGGACTAGTTTGATCTCCTTGCAGTCCAAAGGACTCTCAAGAGTCTTCTCCAATACCACAGTTCAAAAGCATCAATTCTTCAGCACTCAGCTTTCTTTATAGTCCAACTCTCACATCCATACATGACTACTAGAAAAACCATAGCCTTGACTAGATGGTCCTTTGCTGGCAACGTAATGTCTCTGCTTTTTAGTATGCTGTCTAGGTTGGTCATAACTTTCTTCCAAGGAGTAAGCATCTTTTAATTTTATGGCTGTAGTCACCATCTGCAGTGATTTTGGAGCCCACAAAAATAAAGTCTGTAACTGTTTCCACTGTTTCCCCATCTATTTGCCATGAAGTGATGAAGGGCCCTTAGAGCACTCATTTCCAGACTCATCTCCCCTGCATCCGCTCAGAAAGGACCCTTGCCCCTTTGTTCACTTCAAAATAGATTGATCTGCATCTGAGAGATGCATCTATCAAATGGGGCCAGATGATTCACCAGCTAATTCACGAGCTATTAAGGCAGCTAGGACCACAGAAATACAAAGAGTATTCAAATGAATGTAACCTTTCTGCCGCAAAGGGTCCCTGCCAATTAAAACTTGTGAAAGTTGTCTTTGTCCCCCTGTGGAATAGCCTGATTGTTAAATATGTGCTATTCCATTGTGTTGAACTTTAAATTGAATATTGAAAATATTTACATAATACCTCTTCAAATGAAATTGAAATTTTCAAAAATACATATATTTAAATTACATTCTCACTGTGTGAAATTAGAGAACATGAACAAAATGTTATTTTTGTTAGCAAGTGAACTCTTCACAAAGTAATTTCAAAGGGTCACTTAATCAGCAGAGAGATCTCTGAGTTTATCTATGTGCTTTTTACCATATTACCCCAACGTTGTATTGGCAACTGCATGGAGAGTTTATATTGTGCTTTTTGAAAACAAGGACTAATAGGAATTGCTTTCCCTATAAATAATACATCAGAAAGAAAACATGGCCCTTTGCACTATCATTGTCAACTACCTTATTCCAATCATTTTGAAACAATTGAACATACATCATCTTTGTCTCTTTTTATGATTATAAAAGCACTGCATGTCTTTGCAGAAAAATAGAAAGTTTGAAAAACATGTTTAGAAAAACAATCTCATCAAGCAGAAGCAATCATGATCCTATCTTGGTACATTTCCTTTCATTTATATTTCCTTTACATAATTGAAACCACATTGTGCATACCAATTTTACATTCTGCTTTTAGAAATTAATATTACAGTATGTTTCTTCTTCATGCAATTGAATAACATTCCCAAACCTGATTTTAATAGCTACATAATAACATATTATATGAAGGTATCATAGTTTATTTAAAAATACACCTATTATTGGACATTTGCTTTGTTGCTGCAATGTAATTTCCTTATTATAATGTGATGATTGCCTTTGTGCATGAGATGATTGCTTTAGAATAATGTCAAAGAAATGATTTGCATGAAGCTACTTCCTTAAAATAGAATCAAAGAAATGAAATTAATTGTAAGGTCAAGAAAAGACTTATGGCTTTCAACACACATTGTCAAATTAACAATGAACTAAACAATGAACTGAACTGAAAATGACTAAAAACTGTTTTCCAGGATTAAATTCTTCACTTCGATTTTTCTCTGGCCAGTTCTTCAGTAGAATAGAACTTGAATAACTTTAAAAGAAAGCATATTTACTTACAGTTGAGCTTTGTTTTTCTTGTTTAGTCCTGAACTTCCTGCTATCAAAAAGTCAATAGCTTAATACATATGAGAGTATTGCTAGACTTCTGGATAGTCAGACCTTGGAGGCATCTCAGTGAGCATCTCATTTCAATCCCTTTACAATAGGGGATTTGATGAGCAAAGAGAGCATGGGACATGCCTAAATGACACAGGGAATCTTGAAACAGCTGAGACTAAACTGTAAGTCTCCCTAATACCAATCCATTGTCCTTTTCATTGTACTGTACTGTAAACCAGGGTTTTATTTTAATATTAAAAATCTCTACAATTTTAAATGTTGACCAACCAGTCCATTAGCATCTATTTCAATAAAAAAAAGCTAAGGGCAGGGGCTCTGGAATGGGATATATGTAACATGAGTGATCATTTTCTGAAACTATTGATCCATACTGTGCACTTTTCTCTAAGTATGTTATACTGAACACATTTTAAAAACATATATTATATAGAGGAAAGAAATCTTCAACTCAATAAGTCAGATATGGGACCAAAAGTATTCTCTCATATGAAAGCAAGAAAACTGTCTATACATTCACAGGAAGATAAAATATGACGTTTTATATTTTAATTAAGAAATAATTGCAGTCACCTGAAAATTGAAGGAGTAAGAAGAATTCTTTCTCCTTATAGCAAGGAGAGATAAGAAAGCTTTCCTCAGTGATCAATGCAAAGAAATAGAGGAAAACAACAGAATGGGAAAGACTAGAGATCTCTTCAAGAAAATTAGAGATACCAAGGGAGCATTTCATGCAAAGATGGGCTCAATAAAGGACAGAAATGGTATGCACCTAACAGAAGTAGAAGATACTAAGAAGAGGTGGCAAGAATACACAGAAGAACTGTACAAAAAAGATCTTCACGACCCAGAAAATCACAATGATATGATTATTCACCTAGACCTAGATATCCTGGAATGTGAAGTCAAGTGGGCCTTAGAAAGCATCACTACGAACAAAGCTAGTGGAGGTGATGGAATTCCAGATGAGCTATTTCAAATCCTAAAAGATGATGTTGTTAAAGTGTTGCACTCAATATACTAGCAAATTTGGAAAACTCAGCAGTGGCCACCAGACTGGAAAAGGTCAGTTTTCATTCCAATCCCAAAGAAAGGCAATGCCAAAGAATGCTCAAGCTACCGCACAATTGCACTCATCTCACACCTAGTAAAGTAATGCTCAGAATTATCCAAGGCAGGCGTCAACAGTACATGAACCATGAACTTTCAGATGTTGAAGCTGGATTTAGAAAAAAACAGAGGTACCTGAGATCAAATTGCCAACATCTGCTGGATTATCGAAAAAGCAAGAGTTCCAGAGAAACATCTACTTCTGCTTTGTTGATTATGCCAAAGCCTTTGACTGTGTGGATCACAACAAACTGTGGAAAATTCTTCAAGAGATGGGAATCCCAGACCAACTGACCTGTCTTTTGAGAAATTTTGTATGCAGGTCAGGAACCAACAGTTAGAACTGGACATGGAACAACAGATTGGTTCCAAATAGGGAAAAGAATGTGTCAAGGTTGTATATTGTTACCCTACTTATTTAACTTATATGCAGAGTACATCATGAGAAATACCAGGCTGAATAAAGCACAACCTGAAATCAATATTGCCAGGAGAAATATCAATAACCTCAGATCTGTAGATGACACCACCCTTATGGCAGAAAGTAAAGAAGAACTAAAGAGCCCCTTGATGAAAGTGAAAGAAGAGAGTGAAAAAGTTGGCTTCAAATTCAACATTCAGAAAACTAAGATCATGGCATCTGGTACCATCACCTCATGGTCAGTAGATGGGGAAACAGTGGAAACTGTGGCTGGCTTTACTTTTGGGGGCTCCAAAATCACTGCAGATGGTGATTGCAGCCATGAAATTAATAGATGCTTGCTCCTCTGAAGAAAAGTTATGACCAACCTAGATAGCATATTAAAAAGCAGAGACATTACTTTGCCAACAAAGGTCAATCTAGTCAAAGCTATGGTTTTTCCAGTAGACACATATGGATGTGAGAGTTGGACTATAATGAAAGCTGAGTGCCGAAGAATTGATGCTTTTGAACTGTGGTATTGGAGAAGACTCTTGAGAGTCCTTGGACTGCAAGGAGATCAAACCAGTCTATCCTAAAGGAAATCAGTTCTGAATATTCATTGAAAGGACTGATGCTGAAGCTGAAACTCCAATCCTTGGCCACCTGATGCGAAGAGCTGACTCATTTGAAAGACCCTGATGCTGGGAAAGATTGAAGGCAGGAGGAGAAGGGACAGCAGAGGATGAGATGGTTGGATGGCATCAGCAACTCAATGGGCATGAGTTTGAGTAAACTGTGGGAGTTGGTGATGGACAGGGAGGCCTGGTGTGCTGCAGTCCATGGGGTCGCAAAGAGTCAGACACAACTGAGCAAGTGAACTGAACTGAGCTGAAGAACTCACAGTTAGAGGTAGTAAATTAAAAATTGTAGATTGC
>SJXQ01008585.1:0-115000 GCA_006408695.1 Aepyceros melampus | reverse complement strand
GTTACCTAAACAGATAAGGCAACAGTTCTTAATGGAAAATGAAGGTGGGGTCAGAGACACCCCAGAAGACTGGAAGAACCCTTCATACTGTTTTTGTCTTCTGTGTCAAAAAACATGGAGAATTTACTTGAATTAGAGGTCTGGCTGATTATGAAAGCTGTATCCTTCTTAAAGACCTTCCACCAAAGGGAAGAGGGGGCACACTGTGGAAGGTGTCATGCCACAGGAAGCTGGACAGTGCTGGGTGTCTTGGGTAGGCAGAGGCACGCTGTTAAGCAGTTGCATAGCCAGCTCCAGGTATTGAGAGGTTCTTAAGCAGTCGTTCACATCCAGAAGAAACAAAGGGAAAGGGCAGAAAAACCAGCCAGAGTCAGGTTTATAAAACATATCAGAGATGAGTGGTGAATTGAACAAAGTGTAACAGTTAAAACCCAGAAAATCTGTAAAATGTAGGGAATAATTTTGAATGATATCTAAAGGAGGGAGGAAATAACTGTCACTGTTGTGAAGCTGTGCTGCAGATCATCTAGCCTGTAAGAAGGTATGGGTGACTGCTCTCATAAAGCAAGTAAGAAAATGATCACAGTCAAGCTAGGATATCCAGTGATCACATTTGGCTTTCTGCTGAAAGTGTATATATATTTTTTACTTTATTTTACTTAACAATACTGTATTGGTTTTGATACATCAACATGAATCTGCCATGGGTGTACATGTGTTCCCAATCCTGAACCCCCCTCCCACCTCCCTCCCCATACCATCTCTCTTGGTCATCCAAAAGTATATTTTTGAATGTGATTAGTACTTAATGATCTTTAGAGATCATGATAAAATGTAATAGTGATGTTACAGAAATTTTGAGTCTCGCACACAGCTGTTTCAGTACTTTGTACATTTCATTTTGAGGGCTTCCCTCGTAACAGTCAAGCTAGGATATCCAGTGATCACATTTGGCTTCTGCTGAAAGTGTATATATATTTTTTACTTTATTTTACTTAACAATACTGTATTGGTTTTGATACATCAACATGAATCTGCCATGGGTGTACATGTGTTCCCAATCCTGAACCCCCCTCCCACCTCCCTCCCCATACCATCTCTCTTGGTCATCCAAAAGTATATTTTTGAATGTGATTAGTACTTAATGATCTTTAGAGATCATGATAAAATGTAATAGTGATGTTACAGAAATTTTGAGTCTCGCACACAGCTGTTTCAGTACTTTGTACATTTCATTTTGAGGGCTTCCCTCGTGGCTCAGTGGTAAAGAAACTGCCTGCCAATGCAGGAGAGGCGCAGGTGACTTGGATTTGATCCCTGGTTTGAGAAGACCCCCTGGAGAAGGAAATGGCAACCCACTCCAGTATTCTTGCCTGGAAGATCCCACTGACAGAGGAGCCTGGCGGGCTACAGTCCATGGGGTTGCAAGAGAACACGACTTAGTGACTAAACAAGAGCAGAACTTCATTTTAGCCCTGTTGTTCTTCTAACTATTTTTAACCATGCCAAGCTTGTTTCTGGTCTTTTATTTTTCATTTCCTAGGCCTGTACCATTCTTCCCCCATGCCCTACCCCCAGGATCCTCACTTGGCTTATTCTTTTGTTATTCAGTTAGTGGTTCAGATACGTCTTGAGAGAAATTATCTTTCTTGAGCATCCTATGTAAAATGCGGTGCAGTTTTCCATCATTTCTGTCATTTTCTGTCATTCTGAACTTGTTAATTATCGCTTGCAAGAGCAGGAGCTTTGTTTTCTCACTGCTGAATCCTGAGAATAATGCTTGACTCGAATAGCACCCACTATGTATTCATTGAATGGATGAATAAATAAATGTATGTGCTGACAGTTTTATGTTTAAAAAAATCTTGAAAAGCAGTAAGATAAATTGCTTCTTGAACTTAATTATAACCAGCCAAGGGGAACTGGTTAGTAATGTATATATGACAAGAACTTTTAAAGAAAATGACCTTGTCATCAACAGCTTGTAATACACAAGAGAATTCTGGGTATAGATATTTACCCTAGACTTTATGAAAACAGGCTTCAGAAACTTAATTGACCTGAAAGACTGCTTGAGCTCTTCAAAGGAAAGACAGCACTTGATAAATAAGATAAATGCCAGGGGAAAATATGGTATAGCTAAAATCTTGATTGTACTAAAATTAGGAAAAAGGCTTTTTAGTCATTGACAGTAACATAAAAGTTAAAAATGGAAGGTTAGAACCGAACACTGATAGAATCCTGAAACAACAGAGATCACCACAGGGAGAGCCTTTTGTAACATTCAGTGTCAGAAGAAGAAGGCTTAGACACTGTTGGAGACGTGATGACTTATTAACAGATAAAGAGAAAACACAGTTATTTGGCTATCTTTTCTGTTGAGGAAAATTCTTTTGAAAATCTTGATAGAAAAGGCAAAAAATAAATGACTTACAGGTTAAAGAGTTACTATTTAAGATATTGAAACAGAACAACCAGAAAGGGTGGGTAGTCTTAGATTGAGGGGAGCTGGAGTTAGCACTTGTCTCTGCCGTTTACTAAGTTCTTCAGGCCAATCCAGAGACCTTTCAGAGTTTGTTTTCTTGGAGAGTATCTGCCTGGTACACAGTAGGTACTACGTAAATATTTGTTATATGAATGAGTGTGTTATTCATAGAGTTGTGATATTCGGATGAGGTAATCCATGTTTCATAAGCTAAAACAAAAGGAAAAAGTACTAATATCTAATATTTTGAACTGTGGTGTTGGAGAAGACTCTTGAGAGTCCTTTGGGTTGCAAGGAAATCAAACCAGTACATCCTAAAAGAAATCAGTCCTGAATATTCATTGGAAGGACTGATGCTGAAGCTGAAACTCCAATACTTTGGCCACCTAATGCGAAGAACTGACTGATTGGAAAAGGCCCTGATGCTGGGAAAGATTGAAGGCAGGAGGACAAGGGGATGACAGAGGATGAAGATGGTTGGATGGCATCAACTGCTCGATGAACATGAATTTAAGAAGCTCCAGGAGTTGGTGATGGACAGAGAGTCCCGGCGTGCTGTACTCCATGGGGTTGCAAGAGTCAGACACGACTGAGGACTGAACTAAACTGAACTGATCTAATATTTATTATATTTACTGTTGTATATAAGCCAACTATGGTGTGTTATTGTTACCTAATTCTGACAGTGGCCCTTTGAAAGTTGGTGCTGTGACTGTCCCCAATTTATAGATTAGGAAGCAAATCCCTTATTTTCTACAATCATATTTGCTGCCTTTCTAGGGGAAATCAAATTTAGAAGGGAAGGAGGATTGCTTGACTTTGCTAATATGCTAACTATGTAAGTTGAAATTATTGAGCTACTATTTAACATTTAATTTGTAGTCATTTGTATAGATAACAGTATCTAGTGTTTATGAAATATTCAGTGATGGCAATGTAAAGTCTTATATACAACTCCTTTGGGAAAGATTTTAGCAGTTCTGTCATGAGTCTTAAATCTCATGATTGTTGCCTCCTTAGGAGATAATTCAGAAGAAAAACTATGTGTCCAGATTTTTAAAATAAGATCATTTAATAGACTGTCATAAAACTTTATGTCCTTTTTAACATTTAATCCGCTACTATTTCAGTATGGATAGGGAAGGCATTCTTAGCATAGTTCCAAATGATTTCAGAGCTGGGGAGGATGATATGATGAGTCTGTCAAGTTTCTTCTGTTCTTATATTATTTGCTAGGTGTCAGTCCTCTCCTGTCAGTTGTTAGGATGATCAGTTTTCAAAAAGAAAGACTTGTCAACAGGATTGAAATTGAGTGGCAGTCTAGACTAAATCACTGGGTCTAGCCACTTTTCCCTGGCACCACAATTCTTGATTACCAGTGACCATTGAATTAATCTGGTTTTGTTGTTGTTTAGTCCCTGTGTTTCATCCGACTCTTTTGTGACCCCATGGACTGTAGCCCTCCAGGCTCCTCTGTCCATGGAATTTCCCAGGCAAGAATACTGGAATGGGTTGCCATTTCCTTCCCAGGGGAATCTCTGACCCAGGGATTGAACCCACATCTCCTGCGTCTCCTGCATTGGCAGGTGGATTCTTCACTACTGAGCCATAGGTTTTAATAATTCATGATATATTTCTTGGCCATTTTTATCTTTACTTTTCTGTAGAAATGCTCATTTTTGGTCCCTAGTTTTTCTTTGCTTCATCTTTTTTCTCACTGCCTGATGATCTGGGTACTAGTCATCTCGTGTTAGTTGGCTAGCACAATTTACTTCCATGAGTATTTGATACCAGAAACATGACTGCTGGTTCAGTAACAACTGCCGAGTGGCTCTGCGTTGCCTCATTCTCTAGTAGAGTGGTTCCTTGTGTAGTTGCTCGTCTTTCTGGCGTATGAGAACTCTTGCCTCTTTTTGTCATGCTCTGTGGACTAGAGTATTTTCCAGAATTGTAATTATTATGATTGAAGCTCTTTTTGTATCAGCTGCACAAAGTGATAAAATTTAATGGAAAAAAAAAAAAAAACTTTTAAACACCTGGGATTCAAAAGCTTTTTCTTTGCACGTTTATTTTGGATATGTATTTTGTATTTAAGTTGCTCTAGTTTTTATACTTATGTGGTTATTTAGCAAACTCTTTCCCTCTCTTCCATGCTTAGTATCTTAGGTAGATGATAAAATGCTCAGCTTTCAGGAGGAGGTTTGCTTTTTAAAAGTACAAGAATCTAGAAAAGTTAGTAGTCTAGAATGGCATTTTCCATTTTGTCATCTTTAGAATGCCAGTCCTATAATATGGCCCCTACTGCAAATCACCCCCTCTCAAAAGTCCTTATTCATATATAGTGTTAAAGATCTAAAAAGTCAGGCAGAAAAAAAACACGACAACCTGTTAAACTTTTAAATATCATTGTTCCCAAAATTTATTTAACAATGGAACCCATTTAAACAACCAGTAAACACTCTGTAGGACTCTCAAAGAATAAAATTAGTTTCAAGGTCTGTGGACAGCCCTGAAAAGTTTCAAGCATAATAAAGACTGAACTTTTTACTGGACTTGGAGCTAGTACAGGAGTTGGCAAACTTTTTCTGAAGGCCAGATAGTAATTATTTTCACCTGCTCGGGTCATATGGCCCTGTTGAAGCTGTTCAGGTCTGCTGTGAAAGCAGCCGTGGGTAGTGCTAGCATGAGCAAGTATGACTTCTAGTAAGACTTCACAGAAACAAGCTGCGGACCGGTAGTGTGCTCCCCCTCATCTAGCAGGCATGTGTTTCTTCATAGCAGGTCAAGGAGAGATGGAAAGCACTTTATAATCCTCTTATACCAGCTCCAAGTTTTACAGTATAGTTTACTGACTTTTAAGCTGAAGTGTTGAATGGGTTAAGATTTATTGTATGGCTAATGCCTGTTTCCTCAAATTACTCATATTTGAGTAAGGAATTTGGCCACCTACTGCGAAGAGCTGACTCATTTGAAAAGACCCTGATGCTGGGAAAGATTGAGGGCAGGAGGAGAAGGGGACAACAGAGGATGAGATGGTTGGATGGCATCACCAACTCAGTGAACATGAATTTGGGTAAACTCCGGGAGTTGATGATGGACAGGGAGGCCTGGCGTACTGCGGTTCCTGGGTCACAAAGAGTCGAACATGACTGAGCAACTGAGGGGCAGTTCATCTTCAGGATTTTCATTGAGAAGTTGAATAGTAGAATTTTTTTTTTAAAGAGTTTTATGTGACATTGACTTCTGGTCTTCTTTTTCATGTCCATAACAGTTTGGAGAAAGGAGATTACCACATACAGTGTTTTTTGTCTTTTGCAAGATGTGTGTGAATGATGGGGCGGTATGTGTTTTCATCTCAGTGAGCTAAACTATAATTCTACTGTTATTAAATGTTTAGAAGGCATTAATTTGATAAAGTAGCACAGGAAGTATATTGCATGTGTGTAGCATTTGTGTATAAAACTATCAATAATACAGTTGAAAATGTTTATATTCTCTTCCCTGGTAGATCCCTCTTTGGAGACTTTTATCTTAAGGGAGCAATCTGAAATTCGTAAAAAGCTGTACTCTCAGAGAATGCTATTTAATACTGAAAAAATTAGAGATAACTGAGTACCTGACAAGGAATGCGTATATAATTTATATACCAGTAGGTGAAATTTTATGTATCTATTTTTTTAAGTGGTGTCTATTAAAAATAATATTAACCTGCTGGATAAAAATATTAGCACTCTTGGTATAGGAAATTTTAAAGCATTAATTAAAACATATATATATATATGAAAAAATTACATAAATATGATGACAACATTAGTTTTTTTCCCGCCTGATGAGACTTTGGGAGACTTAAGCTCTTTTTGCTTTTTTTTGCATATTTTTCAAGTTGTAGTAAGTATACATATATATTTTTAATGAAGATAAAATATATTTTTAGTAATCTGTTTATAACTTATAAACAGTGAACTGTTTATAACTAATAGCAATTTCTTTTGAATATTTATTCCAGAGAGTAGCAGATCGACTATATGGTGTATATAAAGTACATGGGAATTATGGGCGAGTTTTCAGGTATGCATTATACAAACTTTCATAATAACAACTAGCTCTAATCAGCTTTTTGTGTAAGAACTGTAATTCTTGAATATATATGAGTCTGCAAAGCAAAAGATAATTTTTAATTGTTATTTATTTATTTTCTGTTCTGGGCTGGGTCTTCATTGTGATGTCTGTGCTTTCTAGTTGTGGTGTGCAGGCTTAGTTGCCCTGCAGCATGTGGGATCTTAGTTCCCTGATCAGGGATCCAACCCACGTTCTGTACGTTGAAAGGCAGATTCTTAACCACTGGACCACCAGAGAAGTCCCAAAAGCTTATTTTAAAAATCCTGTCCAATAGTAGTAGTCTTAAGACTTCCTGAAAGCTCTCAATTCCCTGACCAGGGATCGAACCTATACCCCCTGTAGTGGCAGAGTCTTAGCCACTGGACTGCCAGAAAGTTTTAAGTCTTCAAACTTTTTATTGTAAGGCCTTTCTTTAAATAAAAAATAGTGAAGGAGTCTAATATATTGAGCAGATAAAAGATAAACTCCTCTTAAGCAATAAGCATGTCTTTTATTTTCTTGGCAGAATGCCCAAGGAGATTCCTTTTAAATGACTGTCATATTGAATTGGTGGTTTTCTTTTTCCTTTTTTTTTCCTTTCTTTCATTTTATAATTTCTAAGGCTTTCGCAAGATAGGTTTTTCAGTCTTGGGGTAATATTAGTGTAAATTAGAATATTTACTTGTGTATGTAACTTGCATGTATTGGTAATTTTTGAGCCTTTTCTTTTGTGAATTTTTGTTGATTATTTTAGTTGTGAAATTTTAGTAGTTATTATCCATATCTCCTTGTAAGAAGACTGTCCTTGCTAATATTCTGTCCTTTTGTTTGAAGTAGTCAAAAATAATTCATTTAACATATTTGAATAGGTAAGATATTCATATAATACAAAATTCAATAGGAACAAAAGCTTATATAGTGAAAAATCTCTTTGCTCCTCCTGCCTGCCAGCCACCCAGGTCTCCTCCTCTGAAGCAACTACTAGCAGTTTCTGAGTTACTTGTGTATCCTTCCAGTAAAATGTATTGTAGCACTGTCAATGTATAAAAAGCCTCTTTGATGAAAGTGAAAGAGGAGAGTGCAAAAGTTGGCTTAAAGCTCAACATTCATAAAATGAAGATCATGGCATCTGGTCCCATCACTTCATGGGAAATAGATGGGGAAACAGTGGAAACAGTGTCAGACTTTATTTTTGGGGGGCTCCAAAATCACTGCAGATGGTGACTGCAGCCATGAAATTAAAAGACGCTTACTCCTTGGAAGAAAAGTTATGACCAACCTAGATAGTATATTCAAAAGCAGAGACATTACTCTGCAGACTAAGGTCCGTCTAGTCAAGGCTATGGTTTTTCCAGTGGTCATGTATGGATGTGAGAGTTGGACTGTGAAGAAGGCTGAGCGCCAAAGAATTGATGCTTTTGAACTGTGGTGTTGGAGAAGACTCTTGAGAGTCCCTTGGACTGCAAGGAGATCCAACCAGTCCATTCTGAGGGAGATCAGCCCTGGGATTTCTTTGGAAGGAATGATGCTAAAATCTAGTCAAGGCTATGGTTTTTCCAGTGGTCATGTATGGATGTGAGAGTTGGACTGTGAAGAAGGCTGAGCGCCAAAGAATTGATGCTTTTGAACTGTGGTGTTGGAGAAGACTCTTGAGAGTCCCTTGGACTGCAAGGAGATCCAACCAGTCCATTCTGAGGGAGATCAGCCCTGGGATTTCTTTGGAAGGAATGATGCTAAAGCTAAAGCTCCAGTACTTTGGGCACCTTATGCAAAGAGCTGACTCATTGGAAAAGACCCTGATGCTGGGAGGGATTGGGAGCAGGAGGAGAAGGGGATGACCGAGGATGAGATGGCTGGATGGCATCACGGACTCAATGGACGTGAGTCTGAGTGAACTCCGGGAGTTGGTGATGGACAGGGAGGCCTGGCGTGCTGCAATTCATGGGGTCGCAAAGAGTTGGACACAACTGAGCGACTGAACTGAACTGAAATTGCTCAGTCGTGTCTGAGTCTTTGCAACCCCATGGACTATAGCCTACCAGGCTCCTCCGTCCATGGGATTCTCCAGGCAAGAGTACTGAAGTAGGTTGCCATTTCCTCCTCCAGGGGATCTTCCCAGTCCAGGGATTGAACCTGAGTCTCCCGCATTGGAGGCAGATAGATGCTTTAACCTCTGAGCCACCAGGGAAGCCTGTCAATGTATATTAACACACAAACAAATGCATTCTACTCCCTCCCTACCTCCCCCTTTTTTAAACATGTAAATGTTCACTTCTTTTATTTTGCTTTTTTTTTTAACTTAAAAACTGCTATCCTAGATATATTGTTATCAGCAAATAATTGTATTGGGCTTTATTGAGCTGGAGCATCATAATTTATTTAACCAGTTTCTTCTTGATAATTATTTCTAATCTGCTCTTGGATTCAATGCTTTAATTAATGTTCATGTCTTTCACACATGATTGAGTATATATGTAGGATAAAATTCTACAAATGTTGTTAAGGATCTAAGGATAATTGAGTTGGTAGATATTGCCAAGTTTCCCTGTATGGAAGATATTCAACTCCCATCATCAAATTGTTAATATCTATTTCCTCAGATCCTCACCCAAATAATTTTTGGTGAACTTTTGTCTTTATCAACCTGATGGTGAAAAATGCCTTCTCACTGTAGTTATAATTTGTATTACTCTGATTATGAATGAAGTTAAACTTTTTTCCTGATGATTAATAGCCTCTACTTTATTTTATCTTTTAAATTTCATAAACTGTATGTATCTTTGGCCATTTTTTCCTATTGGGCTGATAGTCTGGTTTCTTAATTGATTTGCAGGAGTTGTTTATCTTTTAGGAACATTAGACCTTTGTGAAATGGATTGCAGCTTTTCCCCCACTTTGTCATATTTCTCTGGACTTTTCTTATGTGGCTTTTAATATACAAAAATATTCAATCTATTAAATTCAGTTGACATGCAAGTGGTTAGTTTTTTCCTTTATAAAGTCATAGCTTCTGACTTTTTGTATATCTTAGTAAGGTCTCCCCCTTATGAATAATAAAGCATATATTTTTCATTTCTTCTATATTTTTGTGGTTCTGTAAATTTTTGATTCATCTGAAATTTATTTGAATATCAGTGTTCAGACGTAGCACAACCAAAAAAAAAAAGAATCATTTTGTAAACAGCCAGCACTAAAAAAAGATTAACTGTTGCTATTACTATTTTGAGAATAAACATGAGTAAAAATTATCAGAAGGAGATATGTTTATTTATGTTTGTTTTCCTTCCTTGACAATTTTAAAAACTATGTGAGGGTTTTCCCTTCTAGTATTATAAGCATATAATCTTGATATTTCAAGAACAGTTAATAAAGACTACAGATTAACAGATCATAGTGTTTTAATTTTTCTTTTTATGATATTATGCAGTTGAAGGTGTTTATTATACATTCTTTACATAGCAGAAAAATTGGAACAATCTTGAATGGTTCAGAAAATGGTTAAAAAAAATTAAGAGTTGCCAGTGAAACAATGCTGAGAACAAATTATTTTAATAATGTGGGGAAATACTGTTAACAAGAAAAAACATGGTACAAAGGTGCATATACTACATGGTCTCAGCCATATTAAAATAAGTAAAAATAACTAGAAGAAAATATATGAAATTATGTCATCTCTTAGTATTTAAGATTATAGATCTATTCCCCCCTTTATTATAATGTATACATCTTCCATAAAAAGAATTTTTATTTCAAGAATTTCCCTGAAATGGTAACAAAACGATCTGTAGTTCCAGTAGACTTTTTCGGTGCAACTTTAGTGCAAGTTACTCAAGTTTTATACACCCAATATTTCTGTACAATTGTCTTTTTCTGTTACCTATTAAGATAGTGATATGTAATCCTGTGTGGTTATCACAGTCATTCATGTAGAGTTTAAAAATATACATGCCTCAGCTCTATCCTAGAGATTCTGATTATGTCATTCAAGAGCAGGACAAGCATTCATAGTTTCTGAAAGCTCCACGGTTGATTTAAATAGGCACTGTAGCTGACAGAGTTGGACACAACTGAAGCGACTTAGCAGCACCAGCTGAGAAACCTGTCTATAAGCAGAAACTGTTTTGTATGATACTAACTTTGTACTTAACAGCAGATATAAACTTTTGAATTAGCATTTTTAAAGCCTTCACTTGCATTGAGTTGTTAAACTTCAGGGAAAGGAGCATATTTGAGTCACAGAAAATAAAACGTCAGGAAAAAAATAAAATAGATATCATACCTAAAAGCTAACTAGGAAAAAAATGTTGTAAAAGATTCTGTTTAATAATATTTCATATCTAATTCATGATGGTTTGGGTTTTATCTCTTTCTTCATAGTGAGTGGAGTGCTATAGAAAAAGAAATGGGTGATGGACTGCAGAGTGCTGGTCATCATATGGATGTGTAAGTACCCAGAGAATTTAAGGTAGAACTGGAGGGGACATTTAGTGCGAAGTGTTAGTGATTCTTCTGTTTTTAAAAAGTTTGCTGGCATTTGTATTGTGCTCTCTGTATACAGATTTGACTTAAAGAAGTTAATCTCAGGAATGCAAGATTAACATTCAAAAACCTTTCAGTTCAGTTCATATATTTGCAGAACAGAGAAGAAAATCCAGATGTTCATTTCAGTATATGTAGAAAGCATTTTACCATCCATTCACAGTAAAAATTTTCATCAAACTAGGAATGTAAAGAATTTCCTCAGTGTAAAACATACAGCTAATACTGTACTTTAGTGAAATATTAATGTTTTCTCCTAAAATCAGGAATAAGTCAAGACTGTTTGCTCTACCACTACTGGTAGAAGTGGTAGTAGAGGTCCTGGTCAGCACAGTAAGACAAGAAGATCAAATAAGTGGCACGCGTCTTAGAAAGGAAGAAGGAAATGTCCTATCTTTATTGGCAGTTAACAGAATTTTTCTGTAGAAAATAAAGAATCAGCCAAAAATACTATAGAACTAACAACTGAGTTTAGTGAGAATGCATGACACATAATGAATATAGAAAAAAACACCATTTTTTCATACTAGTAAAATTAGAAAATAAAAGCTTAAAAATGCTGTTTATAATAGTGTGAAAGACCTCTACACTGAAAACTTTATATATAAACATTGCTAAGAGAAAATAAATACCTAAATAAAAGGTGAGATTAAACCATGCTCATAGATTGGAAGACTCAGTAGTGTTAATATGAGCATTCTTCCTAAATGACAGTCAATATAAAACCTTAAACTAGAGCTTTTAGTAGAAAATAGAATATTTTAGCAGCCTTCGAGTAAGCAAAAGATTTTTTTTAAAGGACATGAAAGGAAAAAAAATCTTTTAAAAATGGTAAATTGTTCTTCAAAATTAGAAATTTTGAGATCTCCCTGGTGGTCCAGCGGTAAAGATGCATACTTCCAGTGCAGGGAGCACTGGTTTGAGCCCTGGGTAGGGAACTACTACCAAACATGCTGTACCCAAAAAAAAAAAAAAATAATTAAAAATTTAGCTTATCAAAAGATTCTGTTGTAAGTGGTGGGAATGTAGGAGTACAGAGTCAGTTGGGGAAGATAAGTTCTGGAGATGAATGGTGATAATGGTTGCACAACAGCATGAAAGTACTCAAAGCCACGGAACTATGTACACCAATAAATTGTTAAAAAGGTGAATTTTATGTTACATTTTACCACGCACACAAAACACACCCCATTAAGATGGTGAAGAGGCAAGCCACAGACCGGTAGTAAACATTTCCAACCAAAATATATAAAGAACTCCTACACTGACCAATAAAGAGACAAAAATATTTATTTTATTTAAATATCATTTTTCTTTGGATTATTGTTTAAGCTGACCAGCTGCTTTTCAACTATTTTGTTGTCTTCATGCATTCTGTTGACAGGACAGTCTCAGTATTTGCAGGAATTTGGGATTATCCCTTCAGTTGGTTTATGTAAATGTTAAATAAAATCAATTTTAATACTAATACCTAAAACATCTTTACCACTTAGCCCTTTCTGCACACTGTGTTTCCTATCTTCAAGCCACCAGCCACTTACCTTCTTTTTTGTTTTCTTAACATTAACTTTTCCAGAATCGTAGATTTATTAACTACAGACAGTTTTTCCTACTCTTAACAATGATTCTCAAGTCATTTTTCAGTCACATAAGACAAAGTCCACACTCTCGCAAATGTAAATTTATATTTACAGAATATGTATTTTGCCTACTTTCATAAATACTATAAGCACATCACTTTTCAGTGAGCATTAACTTAGATTTTTTTGTTTATTTTTTAATTCAGTAAACTTGTTTACTTAACTACATGAAGCAGGCTTGGAGACATAAAGTATATTTGTCTTTTATGCCTATGCTAAGGAATCAGAATTAATTTGAAAAAAGAATGCTAATTATACCATACAGAAGTAATAAATAACATAGACGATGTCCTTAGTGAATTTATAATATGATCAGAGAAAGTGTTGTTGCTCAGTTGTATCCTACTCTTTTTGACCCCTGGGCTGCACCCCATGGACTCTATCCATCAAGTTGCCCATGCAAGAATACTGGAGTGGGTAGACATTCCCTTTTCCAGAGGGTCTTCCCAACCCGGGGATGGAACGTGGGTCTCCTGCATTGCAAGCAGATTGTTTACCATCTGGGCCACCAGGGAAGCCCTGATGATCAGAGAAAGCCAACACAAAAGCCATTTTTGTTTTAAACTTTTTATTTTGTATTGGAGTATAGCTGATTAACAGTGTTCTGATAGTTTGAGGTAAACAGTGAAGGGACTCAGAGATGCATATACCTGTAAGAGACATTTCTTTGATAAGATTTAAGTTCTCAGTTTTTGACAAGAGATGAGAAGTAGAATGATGAACAAGGACTAAAGAAGTCTGGGGAGATTTCTAGAGGTATTGAGGATTTGGAGAAGCAGTATGGAGAGCCATTATAGTTCTGTGCAAGTGAAGACTCAGAACAAGAATGGCACAACAGTGAGGGATTTGTCCAGATCAAAGCCGAGGTTGCTATTGAGAATTAGAGTAAAATAACGCTTCTAAAATTTTCTGTGATCTTTATTTGTTCAGTTGTTCCTTTTATAGCTTTTTGACTTTATGTAGTTGCTATCAGGGATACTAAACCCTTCAATTATACTAAATTCTTCTTTGTACAGATTTTGTAGTCCTTTTTATACTACATTTAACAAAAGATACTACAGTGCTTATTAAGCTACCTTAAGAGGGACCATTTTTGTGTGTGCTTTGTTTTTTTATATCCAAGCCCTTGCTAAACACATTTTGGTAAAATTCAGTAGAATTGTCATGGTAATTAAGGATTGCTATTGGGGGGGAGGGATAAATTAGGAGTGTGGGATTAACAGACACAAACTACATCAAATAAGTAGCACGGGTATACTATATATAGCACAGAACACTATGTTTAGTATCTTGTAATAGGTGGCTCATGATCTGAGCCACAGTCAGCTCCCAGTCTTGTCTTTGTTGACTGTATAGAGCTTCTCCATCTTTGGCTGCAAAGAATATAATCAATCTGATTTCGGTGTTGACCATCTGGTGATGTCCNCTCACTTCCACTGTATAATCATAAGGGATTTGATTTAGGTCATACCTGAATGGTCTAGTGGTGTTGCCCACTTTCTTCAATTTAAGTCTGAATTTGGCAATCAGGAGTTCATGATCTGAGCCACAGTCAGCTCCCGGTCTTGTCTTTGTTGACTGTATAGAGCTTCTCCATCTTTGGCTGCAAAGAATATAATCAATCTGATTTCGGTGTTGACCATCTGGTGATGTCCATGTGTAGAGTCTTCTCTTGTGTTGTTGGAAGAGGGTGTTTGCTATGACCAGTGCATTTTCTTGGCAAAACTCTATTAGTCTTTGGTCTGCTTCATTCCGCATTCCAAGGCCAAATTTGCCTGTTACTCCAGGTGTTTCTTGACTTCCTACTTTTGCATTCCAGTCCTCTATAATGAAAAGGACATCTTTTTTGGGTATTTGAAATAAAACTTTGACCCACACTAGCAGTCGATTCATCTCAGTAAGTTCTTCGAGCATAGCTGTAGCAGCCATTTCTCACTCTCGGAGGGCACTGTGCTCTTCTGAGTCTCCCATTACCTGAATCAGCCTCCATCCCCAGAGCCTTGAAGAAACTGATGGTCATCTAAAACAGACAGCCTCTGTTCTTTTCATAGAGGCCTGTCAGGGAGCTGTGGAGTACTGGAGAGTTAGAAGGCAGGGAGAGAAACTCACCTTCAACCTTTCTATTATTGGGGGCATGGATTAACCACTGCAAATCGTTTTGTTAAAAATTAACAGCCCAGATGTACTTAAAAAAAAAAAAAAAACCACAACTTTTAATGGTATTATGGCTCTGCATCCAGCTGGTTTTCACTCACATTTTCTGTCTCTGCCTGCAAGAAATATGGGGCTATAAAGCCAGGAGAGCTTCGACGGGGAAGGTGGAATGACATTAAGATGAACAAACACTCTTGGCAATCTGATTTCAGGAATGTCCTGCTCTCCCAGAAGGGAATTGCCTACGTGGGAAATTTTCACTTAACAAATTTTACTGTTTTCAAATAATAGCAATAAATCAGTTTCTTCCCAGCTTGTGGAGGCTGAAAGCTTAGAGAGCCCACTTCATCTGGCTGGCTCACGTCTTGCTTTGTCAGCCCACCCAGACAGATCGATTTCAGAGGAGGACAGGGCAAACATGATGGAACGGAGGGATCTGAAACATGGTCCTTAAATTCTTGAATTTTGAGGCAACCCCTGCAGACGAATTAATAACGCAGCCCCAGTTCAAATGTGGCCGAGCAAATATTTTGCATTTAAATTCCCGCATTAGAATGCCCTGTTTATACAATAACTTAATAAATCTAGCCTGGCTGCCAAATTGACAAGAAGGTGAGAATCATTCATTAAAATGCAAATGCAATTGAGATGAAATTTGGAATACATTTATTACAGTAATTGAACTCCAGTCAACTGTAGTCACAACACAGATTTTGAACTACCTTTCAGACAAAAGGACGTGTTGTATTATCAACAGCCCCCCCCCCTTAAGTTAATATCTTTGTCAGCATGCAAATTACAGCCAATTCCTGAGCGCCAGTGATTTGCAATGGAGGATTTCACTCTTCTTTACAGGACAAGATTGCCAAAAAAAAAAGGTCAACTGCATACACAAAAGATTGCTCTGGTAGCATATTGTGTATACAGCAAATTGATTGCAAACATATTCTGAGTGCTTACTGCAACCACGCTCTTATTAAATCACATCTGAACATCTTTTTACTGGCCCTGGGTCATTTGCTAATTGCAATTCCTAACAATGGGAGATTTGCCAAGTTAGGATTTCATCTCTGAGATCAGAAGTTTCAGATGGATTTCTCTCCTTTCTGAATGACAGCCCAAAAAGGAGAGCTGGTTCAAGGGTTCCTTTTAATCAGAGGGCAGAAAGATGCTACTGAGGCTGTGATAAAGACACAGAATAACTGACTCACAATTAGAGAAGTAGCTTTATCTGCTTCAGGTTTTGTTCTCTCTGGCTCTGTGAAATTTACGTGGCATTTCTGAGGTCTGGGAGAAGAGTGCACAGGTACCTAGCAATGTTTGAGTGGAAAGAAGACACAGCCTAGAGTTTTTCTCTGGACACAGAAAAGTATGCTATTCGGAGTCCTCAGTGTGGCAAAATACAATTCATTTCCAATGTGAAATGGAGTGACTGCTTTTGTCTGCTTCGCCCCCTTCATCATTAACTGATCACAAAGTAATACTTTCTAAATGTCACTAGACTGACTTCCTGTTGCTACCACCCTGGGCAGAAACCATCATTCCTTGCCTCTACTCCTCTGGGTATCTTCCCATCTCATCTTTCTCCTCCTCAATCCATTGTCCACCTTGCTGTCACAGGGCTCTTTTGAAAGGCAGATTCATTCCCATCAAAGTGTTCCAAACCCTTCAATGGCTTCCCACTGCGCTCAGGATGAAGTCCAGACTCTTCCCCATGGCAATCAGGTCCTCTAAGATCTGGGTTTTATCTCTGACCACTCACCCAGTCATTCATTTGTATCTCTCTGTCCCTCAGAATTCTATGATTTTGCCTCTTCCTGCAGCATGTCCTCCCTTTCTTCACTTGCCGATTCTAAGGTCTGGGAGAAACTGTCAGCTGCTGACCATTCAGTACTGCTGCTTCCTCCCTGCTTCAAGTCCAGGCTAGGCCAAGTGCCTCCTCTGCACCCCCACAGCTCCCCATGCCTATGTGCTCCCCACTGTTGCACGTGTCATGCTCTATGTTCAGTTGCCTATTTCCTTGTCTGCTTTTCCTATTAGACTGCAGACTCCTTGAGGACAGTGCCTGACAAAGAGTAGGCGGTCAGCATTTCCTGGTTTTCTTTCCCTACCTCTTGTCCTTTCTCCCAAAGGCAGGAAGTGCCAATATCCATTTCCTGAGCTTCCTTGGAAACAGACCAAGTTATCTTGAACATCAAATACCTAGACAAAAAGTCATCAAAACAACAACAAACAAAACTACCTCTTCCATCTCTCCTGGAGATAGGACTAGCCAATGATGTACAAGAGGAGATCACTGGGAGGAACTTCTAGGAAAAGCTGACAAAGGAAGTTAACAAGCAGGATGGCATTTGTCCTTCGGTCCTTTTTTCCTCTCTTCCTTCCTGCTGCCTGGAACTTAGCTACGATGGTTGCAGTGCCAGTAGACATTGTGTGAGCATGAGGCAACCCTGCAGACAGAAGCAAACACTAAGGATAGGGGATTAAAAGACAGAAGGAATCTGGGTCCTGGAGGACCAGTACTTCTTCTACAGGGTAAACCTCTCAGGACTTCCCTGGGGGTCCAGTGGCTAAGACTCTGCCCTCCCAATGCAAGGGGCCCAGGTTCTATCCTGGTCAGAGAATTAGCTCCCACATTAGCACATGAACTAAGAGTTCACATGCCACAAGTAAAGGTGCCAGAACTGAAAGATCCTGCGTGCTGAAACAAAGACTGAAGATCCCTCGTGCCACAATCAAGACCCGGCACAGACAAATAAATAAAACAAAATAAAAAATAAAACCAAGCCAAACCAAAAAACCTCTTTTATGTGAGGGAGGTAAGACCGTCTTACATAAGTCATGGTAATTTCAGGGCTCTGTTTGCTCTGCAGTTGAATACAGTCTGCAAATGACAATCTCTGTCTCCGTTTCTCTGTCTCATTTTTTCTTTGACTAAACTGTCATGATTATCACATTTAAAATGCTGTCATCTTGGCTAAATCACTGGCCATAGACTAGAGAGTGATACTAGGATGGATTAGTCTGGATCATGGGAAAGAGGCAAAGAAACTGAGAAGCATGAAACTGCCAAGAGAGGTAGGTCTGGGATCGTCTCCACGGAGTGTGTGTGAACAGCTGGGAAATATTCAACAGGAGGGTCTGAGCCTGGAAGGAATGAGGGCTGGGGGCCCCAGCGAGTGGCTGCAGTTGGAGAGAAGCAGGTACTGCCTGGGGCACTGGGAGGCAGTGCACAAGGATGGCTTGAGGGGCACTGAGCTGAGCTCTCATGGACAATTCTCTCCTTGCACCCACACAGCATCCCTAGGAAGGAAGTACTCTTGTCTCCATCTTGCTCCCAAGGAAACCGTGGCTCAGAGAGTTAAGTAGTAGTCTGACCAGAGATTAGTTACTGGTAGAGGAGGAATTTAAACTGATGGGGGAGCCTGGTGGGCTGCCGTCTATGGGGTCCCACAGAGTCGGACACGACTGAAGCGACTTAGCAGCAGCAGTCTGATTTCAAAGTGCTGCAAGAGGAAAATGCACTGGTTTTTAGAAAAAGTCTCTCTGGGTTTAATTGGTCATCGCTTCCTTGTCACTCAATGTCTGTGACTCTGGGTGAGTCAGTTTTTCCTCTGTCTGATTCACTCTGCTCACCTCTAACATGGGGATAAATGGATACCCTCTTAGGATACTGCTGAAATGAGAGGCACTTAGCATATTGCCTGGCACACAGGAGATCTTCAATGAATGTACATGTGTACTAAGTCACTTCAATCATGTCCAACTCTTTGCAACCCTCTGGACTGTACCTGCCAGACTCCTCTGTCCGTGGGATTCTCCAGGCAAGAACATGGAAGTCAGCTTCCATGCCCTCCGCCAGGGCATGGGGATCTTTCCCCACTCAGGGATCAAACCTGTATCTCCTGTGGCTCCTGCATTGCAGGCAGATTCTTTACCGCTGCACCACTGGGGAAGCTCCTTAATAAATGGTAACAACCATCATTTTCATCATTATCATTATCTCCATGAAGCTATAAACGACTGCTGTTATAACTCTTTTGCACACAGCCAGGCTGGCGGTTTGGTTCCAAGTTCCCATGGGCTTTTGGAAAGTGGCACTTGCTTCAAGTGTCAAGCTTAGGGGTTTCTCTTCTCCAAGAGTGGAAGCAAGAACAGTCTAATTAGACCGAAATTATTAATACTTTGAGATTTGGTCAACTGCATCGTGCAGTAATTTATAAAGGTCTGTGAATCTACCGTATGTGGCAGTGGTGTAGGATCAACGCTCGGTTATCATATTAAGTGATGAAATTTATTAAGCTAAAGGGCCAGAAAGTTAACCCCTGCTCCACTGAATAAGAAATGATACGCAGAGACCTAATTGCTTCAAGTGTTTTTTTTTTTTTTTTCTGGGTTCTTTGTTTATGTAATCTCTGTCTAAGACCTTCACTAAAGAAAATGAAGAAAGCAGGAAAGGAGGACAAGGAGGAAAGCAAAGAGGAGCAAGAGCTGGAAAGAAGAATATAAGGAACTCACATCCAGCCTCGTGGATGTTTTAGAGGGAAATAATGCTGAAGGCAGTGGATTATAATCAGGCTGATAGGTGTAGCTGAAATGCTTCTCTAGTGGCTCAGATGGTGAAGAATCTGCCTACAATGCTGGAGACCTGGGTTCAATCCTTAGGTCAGGAAGATCCCCTGGAGAAAGGAATGGCAACACACTCCAGTATTCTTGCCTGGAGAATTCCATGGACAGAGGAGCCTGGTGGGTTACAGTCCATGGGGTCGCAAAGAGTTGGACAAGACTGACTAACACTTTTGACACTTTCAGGAAGCCAGGTTCTAATTCTACTGACAACTGGCTGTGTGATTTAGGCAGAATAATTAACCACTCTGTTCAATTATTATAATTTAGGGATAACCATCACCACCATTGCCTCGTTCACCACCACCATCACCACTAGAACATGAATAATTACCATGCGCCAATAACTATGAAAAATGCTTTACAATTATTAATCTAGCTATTATCAACCCCGCCTCACAGTGAGGAACTGAAATACAGAGAGGTTCCCTGACTTATGCAAGGTCACCCAGGTGGGGTGCAGTGGATTCTGTACTAGTATCTAGGCCTGAACCTGTCTTCCTCATCTGTTTTTAAAGATAATATTATTTTTATCTGACATGTGAAAGATGAAAAGTGAGGAAGTAGATGTGAAAGCATTAAAAAAAAAGTCAGAGTACAATTTGTACAACGAAGTACAGTTGTAAATTAGATACTCAAAACTGCCTTATAAAGAGGAGGATTGGTCCTCACCATCCCATCACTATGGCTAATTGCCAAGGCCACAGGCAAAAAAGTCTTCTCATGGATGCAGGGTACACACACAGGTGAGCTGATGATGAGTAAATTAAGATGCAGAAAAGCTGTATCTCTGTGGATCTCCCTCTTCTCAACCCTCTGCATGTTTCTCAGGAACTGAAAAAAGCACCTTAGGCACCACTCAAGGAACTGAAAAAGGTGTGACTTGTTTAGCTGGGGGTTTGGAGTCCAAAAGTCTTGGCCATGTAACGACCATAGCATTTCTGCCTCTTAGCCCCGCACCCCTGATGTTCTGGTCCTCCACCAGGTACCAGACTCAGGTTCCTCAATGTGAAGATGCACATCCTGAGAGGAGAGCATCCCCCTCCACGCCCCTCCGCTGTTCTCACAGCTCCCCTCTATCTGGGGGTGGCTCCACCCTGCTTTGTTTCAGGGCAGGACCCCCTCCTTGGGGCTAAGTAACAAAAGGTTTCCACCCTGACTGCCACGCCCTCAAATCATTATCTTTTCCTGCCACTCCCTCTTCACTGGCCTCCTTACCTTGGACCACTTGCCCCCCCTCCACCCCTGCCCCGCCCAATGCTTTCCAACATTGTCTCTGGGCTTCCCAGTCCAGCCTCTAGGGCTCGGCATGAGCTGGATTTGTCCCACCCTCTGAGCCTCTTTCCCTGATAGCTCAGCTGGTAAGGAATCCACCTACAATGCAGGAGACCCCGGTTTGACGGCTGCCTCGGGAAGATCCACTGGAGATGGGATAGGCTACCCACTCTAGTGTTCTTGGGCTTCCCTTGTGGCTCAGCTGGTAAAGAATCCCCCCACAATACAGGAGACCAGGCTTTGATCCCTGGGTTGGGAAGATCCCCTGGAAAAGGGAATGGCTATCCACTCTAGCATTCTGGCCTGGAGAATTCCATGGACTGTATAGTTCACGGGGTCGCAAAGAGTCAGACATGACTGAGCAGCTTTCACTGAGCCTCTTCCTTGCCACCTGATGCTCTAGCAACGTCATCATGCAAACTTTGTCCCTCTGCTTGCAATGCCCTTTCTTCTTCCTCCCCTGGCTAACTTCTACTCCACCTTTAGAACTTACTCAGGTATAAACTGCACCCTGTGCCGAAGTTGTCCGCTTTCCCCAGGCATCTCTGGTGGGTGCAGCCCTCAACAGCCTGTTGACTTGTTTCTGGTTGCGTACACCCTCCTCACACCCCACCACTGTAAGGTAGGGACAATTTCCAAGTCTTTTCTGTGTCCCTAGAACCAGCACATGGGGAGTCCTCAGAAAAATGCTTGAAATTGCTAAGAGCTTGAAATTCTTGCATTTCAAATCTGAATTAAACACATGCCTCCTTTCGGGTACAATGGCACCACCCTATCTGATGCGGGGCGTTCACTTTTCTCTCTGGATGGAGCAGGTATGCAGAAGCTGATTCATCCAAACAGAATAGAGATAAATGGATGCCTTTGAGGTTTTTTGTTTTTGTTTTTGTTTTTCCAACTGGGAACTAGAATATAGAAAGTGGTGTTCTGGAGGAAGTGATCAAATGAAATATCTGTCCGTGTGCCTCTCAGGAAAGTTATTTCTTTAACTTGCAATGTGGTCCCTGACCTACCTTGTGCCCAATGACTACAAGAGGTGCTGAATCCCCCGCAAAAGAACACAGATCCAGCCCTTAATACCAGCTTACACAGTAGGCACACATCGTGCTTTGGTCGATGGCACAAGTTAATGGACTTTGAAAGCTTTTGTGAGCTCACAGTTCACACACACACACACACCCTTGTTCACATAGCATCCTCTCCTCAAATCCATTTCAGACTTTATAAACATCTTGAAATGCAATCACAGTGACAGCAACTAATGGCCATTTCGTCTGAGGACGCGGAACAAGGCTGCCATCCTGACTCCTTCAGGGTTAAAAGGCGCCTGGTCCCAAGGCTACCCTTCCGTTAGCGTGAGTCAGCATTTGTATGAGAGAGGTATGCAACGCTTCTGGAAGAAGAATAAAGACCCACCAAGGGTCGTCAAACTGTTCCACATGCACCCCAATTAGGGCGCTTTCTGGAAGGGAGCAGGAGCCCCCCGGGTCCAGTTTCTAGGCAACTGCTATCAGGAGTTCCTGAACCTCACAGGGAAGGGCAGGCCCGTGAAGAGGTGTAGTGTGCTCTTCATGATGCCTTCACTTCCCTGACCCCTGTTTTTGTCTATTTACCCCAGAAGCAAATTAGAGCTTGGAGGGGGTGTGGAAGAAGCTAACTATCCTTGAGTACAGAAACTGTGGGGAGGACTTAGACTGGGAAAATTATCCTCATGATAGCCACTACCTACAGAGCACTTTCTGAGTGTCAGGCAGAGCCCCAAGGCCTCACATGTATTATCTCATTTAATCCCTACAAGAGCCCTTCAAGGCAGGTACTATAGTTTCAAAGTTGGAGAAACTGAGGTTCACAGAATTGAAGCTGCCTGCCTAAAGTCACACACAATAAGAAGGTAACAAAGCCAGGATTTTCACTCTGGTCTGTCTGAATCCAGGAGCCACAGTCTTTTTTTTTTTTTTTAGTATAGTTAATCTACAATTTTATATTAGTCTCAGGTGTCAACACAGTGACTAAAAAGTTTTATAGCTTATACCCCATTTAACATTATTATATGGAGAAGGAAAGGGCAACCTACCCCAGTATTCTTGCCTGGGAAGTCCCATGGACAGAGGAGCCTGGCAGGCTACGGACACGACTCAGTGAATAAACAATAACAAAATCTAAAATATGTTGACAAGTTATGAAAATGGCTAAATGTAGGTCTAGACTATTGGAATAATAGCTAATGTTCTTTTTCAGTATATTACGATGGCTAAATCTCTACTTTGTCACCATCTCCATTAAGTTGCTGCTCACCAATGTCTGAATGCAGTGAAATCACTGAACTCCCTGAGCTTAAGCTTTCTTCCTATAGAGTAAATATAGTAGTAGTTTCTACCTCTAAGATTTCTGCATAATGAAGATGTTACTCAGCTTCTTAGCAGTGATTCTTACACATAAAGGTTTTCCCAAGTTACATATTCAGCGCTTACGCACATGCATGCTAAGTTGCTTTAGTCGTGTATGACTCTTTGGGACCCTGTGGACTGTAGCCCTTCAGGCTAGTGGATTCTCCAGGCAAGAATACTGGGTGGGTTGCCATGCCCTCCTCCAGGAGATCTTCCCGACCCAGGGATTGAACCTGTGTCTCTTCTGTCTTCCCCATCAGCAGGCAGGTTCTTTACCACTAGCACCAGCTAGGAAACCCATCCAATTTTTTAGAAGGCTCTTAATAAAAGTAAAACTTTTAAGTAAATATCTCTCAGGGGGAACTGACGGCAAGTGGGCAATCCTGAATTTCAGGTGAGATCGTAAATGCAATCAGTGCTCCAGGTTCTCATGCAGCCTCCCCCAAGGAAAAAATGTGTCATTGGAAACTAACGGATTCTCCATGTTTTTGGCAACAGAAATCAGAGATTATGATTAGAAGCCTGGAGAGTTTCTCTCTTCATTACCACTACATCTTGCTTTCCTTTCCCAGGTGAAGGTTAAGGTCCATGGTTTAGATGCTCAAGCACTTGGTTGTAGCCAACTCCTTAGTCTTCTTCATCTTTACAGGCATCTCCAGGGCAGCGACAGCTTTTGGGCAGAAACATTTTCTCAGCAGTTTTGGTTGCCAGTTTGCTTATTGTGGTCACAGAGTGACACTATACTGTATTCACGTTAGATGCAACTGCTGGAGGAAACTAGTTTCTACTGTCTTTATACCTTCCTGTGCTTCTGTGACTACTGCAAAGTGAAAAGTTACAGGGAAAAATGAAATCATAAAACATTGGCTATATTTCCCTATGCTGTACAATCTATCTTGTAGCTTATTTATTTTATATATAGTAGTTTTCCTAACCACTGCCCTCCTGTGCCATCTGTCAGTACACAGAAACTTATCCCACCCAAGGAAAAAAAGCACAGCATTTGGAGGTGGTTCAGCAGTCAGTTCTTGGTTCTGAGATAAGTGAGTATTTTTTGTTGTTGTTGCTTTTTAAAGAATGCAAGCCCCACCCGGCAGCACCCATTATTACCTATTGTGCTTGAATAAATGGGATGGAAGAATTATTCTTCATGGACCAGCCAGTGTGGACAGAAAATATGCATCAGCAGGGAGGCAGGTTTTTTTTTTTTTTTTTTTTGAGTGCACTGACTATCTCAAAAGAACCCCTGGCTTATAATTTAGAAAGAGACAATGAAATAAGGCACAAGACCACTGGCCTGTGAGCTTCTGATCCATGTTCTTCTGTTCGATTGATGGTGGGGATTACTTGCTAGAGACCAAGAACCACTCAGGAATTCACAATGGCCTTTTCCACTGAGTTCAGTACAAGAGGACATTGCAGGGGTCTGAGGTGCAGGGGTGGGCTTCCCTGGTGGCTCATGGAAAAGAATCTGCCTGCAATGCAGGAGACTCAGGTTCGATCCCTGGGTCAGGAAGATACCTTGGAGAATTGAATGGCTACCCTCTCCAGTGTTTTTGCTTGGAGAATGCCATGGTCAGAGGACCTTGGCAGCCTACAGACCATGGGGTTGCAAAGAGTCGGACGCGACTGAGAGAATAACACACATACACACACATGAGGTACGGAGCAGTTGGTGGCGCGGAGTGTGTAATAAAAGATTCTCTTCTGAATTCACAACTTGGGTCTTGCCCATCACCATCAGAAGCAGCTTCTGATGGCTTCCTAGACAGGAAGTGTTTGTCCGTCACAGTTTATCCTTGTCATGAATCATTCAGAAGGCTCCCAGGAGATGCAAAATCTCTGCTCAGGACCATGGCCAGCTCCCCTACCCCCATTCACCCAGGGTCTGCTGAGCTGCATAGGTTTGAAAGCTGACTGATCCCCAGGATTAAGCTCTCATCTTCCTCTCACGTTAGGCGTGAGCTTACATCAGTCCCTAGCCCAGTCAGTGCCTGAGACAGAGCAGAAACTTAGCAAACAGTGTCTACAGTCAACCAACTTTCCAGCTCGTGTCCTGGCTGCAATCCTGTGTACATTGCTTTCTCTGCCAGGGAACCTTCCCTCAACTCTTCATCCTTTTTACCCGGTCACTTCTTATTCACTTTTCTAGATCAAACACTTTCAAAGGGTGTAAACTCAAAGAACCACAGAGGTATTGCAGGGAAAATGTAAATGAGTCCAAACCACTTAAAGGCTCGCATCTAGTCTATAAAATCACCATAGGCACTCATACCAATAATCTGGCCTGTGATCCCCTCTCTAACACCACCCTGCTCCCAGGCCCCAGGCCCTGAGAGCTCTTTTATAGCTCTTATTTTTATCTACGTGTAACTACCACTAAAGGGCTGCTTAATTGTACAACCTCGGGACCATTATTAACACTGTAGCCTACAAACTGAGTTGGGATGGTGGGATGCCATTCACAGTGAAACACACATTGTGGATGGTAGTCCCTGTAAGTATGCAAAGGGGCAGCCCTGTTCTGAACACATACCGCTGCCTCCCCACCCCAGTCCTCGCATGGGTAATAGACCTGCAGAGAAAGTTCGCTGGATCTAAAGGTTGCTTTCCAGCCAATATGTATTTTGGGCTGTTTCAGGGCAGGGGTGGAGATTCAGATTCCTGCCTTAGCTAGTCGTTTGGATCTGGTTTTATTTAATGGATTACTAAGAGATTCAAACCAGTCAATCCTAAAGGAAATCAATCCTGAATATTCACTGAAAGGACTGATGCTGAAGCTGAAGCTGCAATACTTTGGCCACCTTACACGAAGAGCTGACTCATTGGAAAAGACCCTGATGCTGGGAAAGATGAAGGGCAAGAGGAGAAGGGGGCGAAAGAGGATGAGATGGTTGGATGCTATCACTGACTCAATGGACATGAGTTTGAGCAAACTCTGGGAGATAGTGAAGGACAGGGAAGCCTGGCATGCTGCAGTTCATCGGGTCGCAAAGAGTTGGATGTGATCTAGTGACTAAACAATAACAGGTCACTGAATAAGCTCTTCTGATTTAAAGATTATCCTGCAAAGAGATATTTTAATTTCTTTCTTTAACTCTGCACCCACATCTGCCAAGAAACTCTTGTCTGGTGTTAATCTGACCCAGAATGACTCCTAAAGCTACACACATGTGCTGAGGGGCCAGGCTGTGTGTTCTCTGTAAATGATGCCTATGGGCCTGCCAGAGCAGCATCAAAACACATGCATTTCCTGAGCCCCACAACTCTATCTGCCTTAGATGCAACCTAAGGGAACTTGCTGAAACATCTTTCTTGGCACTTCTCAGGCTGTTTGACTGTCCTGCTTTTTTTTTTTTTTTTTTTTTCCTGAAGCTCAGGAAGAAAAGTGCTTCTGCAAGCATTCTTGCTGACTTTGTTCTCATTTTCATGGAAAATTTTGGGAAGATAAAGTCCAGGCAAGTAAGTTTATAAGGAAGCCTTCTAACCGCAGGGGGGACGGCAAGGTTTGGCTTTGGGGGGTTTGATTTTGGAAAAGTGTCTCACTCCATATCACCATCTGTCTATCAGAATGATTTAAGTAATGTACCTGGGTTCCTCAATAGAAAAAAAAAACAACGCAAAACTGCTCTCTCTACAAGTTTCTCGATGAGAAAAAGCCCAAAAATCTCTATGGTTAGACACTAGGGCAGGACAGCTTCCCTCGGACTGAGTGGGGAAAGGGCATCCTGGAACCCCTAAAGATAAACTCTCATAGGCAAGTAGCCTGATTGTCTGGGGGAAGGCTTCTAATCAAACCCGATGGGATTTGAGAGCTATGATGGTGTGCATTAGTGAGATGTCAGGAAGAATGGCCAGTATGGTCTGTAAGATCATGGCGGACCTGTTCTCGATAGCGACACCTTGTGGCTGTGAGCAGCAATGGTGGTGGAGGACACAGCATCAACGTCTCCCTCCACCTCTGGGGTTTGGAAGGTAACCAAGAAAGTTATTTATTAGACAATTCAAAGTGGGGTGGGGGAGGCGGGGGGAGTCGGGTTGGGGCCTGAAGCTCCCAGAGGCAGACACTAGAAAAATTCATGTGATGGCTCATATGGCTAACTGGAAAAATAAAGGAAGTGTGCCTTAAATTTGTAACCTCTTTAAGTTATAAAAGAGATGGTCCTTATGATATAGCTGCTCATATTCTAAATGCTTTCTTTGTACTAATTTTATCTTAAAAACAATGTCTGGAAAGTATCTAGCTCTTTGTCACTCAAGGCACAAATTAGGCGCTCTAAGCTTCTTCACTGTATGCTCTCCAGCATTTGACTTTCCTTACAGTCAGATAGGAAAGAGAAAATGCTGGGTCCCCACACAGATGATAAGAAAATATCTGCTGAAGAGTGGACAGAATCCCAGTGGCATGGTCAAGCAGTCAGCGTGATGTATACACACCAGCCATCAGGAGTACTGACTGACTGTGTTAGCTGTATGTTTAACATATGCAATCCAAGTGCCAGATATATGCATCTTAACACATTTAACTATCACAACCAGGTTTTATTATTATTCTCATTTTACAGATGAGGGCAATGAGATTCGGAAAGATTGTAGCTTATTCATATTGAAACAGTTTGTCAGTGGTGGAGCCAGGATTCAAGCTGGGTCCAAAAGCCATGATATATTCTGGGCTTCCCTGGTGGCTCTGACAGTAAAGAGTGCGCCTGAAATGCAGGAAACCCAGGTTCGATCCCTGGGTGGGGAAGATCCCCTGGAGAAGGAAATGGCAACCCACTCCAGAATACTATTGCCTGTCAATATATTACGTCAAAGGTGGGGTACGTGGCTGGGAAACTGGTTTCAAAAACGATTCTTATGCACTTTTGGAACAGAGCCCTGAGGAAATTAATACCTGTTGAAATATATTTACAAGCACTAATTTTGGAATAACAGGGCTTGAACTGCCTATTTTATTATTATTATTATTGCTTTGTACTCCTGTGGGTCGTGAGTTGGACAAATGACAGTGTCACTTTTCTCACAGTGGGCTGCAAGATGCTCAGAGATAAGCTTGGTGAACTTGGGAGGCTTCTGACTTTTTAATATAATTTTATTTTCCTTTCAAGTGAAATCATGATGGCAAAATGTCAACTGATATTACAGATACGATCCAGACAAAGATGTGGTCAAAAGCTAGAGGTAGTATGTTCAGGACAAATGGAAGTTTTCCCTTGCACTGAAAAAGGTGAATGGATTACAGTCTTCGGCAACAGGCTCATGTGAGTGAAAACCATCAGAACAACCACTTATAAGGGGCTTATTAGAGGGAGTGCTGAGTAGGGCAAGAATTTTATGAGAAGAACTCTGAGGAAAAGAAATGGTCTCACAGATGCATACTGGGTCTGCCTAGTGCTCAGCTGGACAGTAAATTTAGTGGGTGGTTATTTCATGACTACTTTATGTTTTAATTTCCCTTTCCATAAACTGCTCATTTGCTTGCAATGACTATCCTAAGGTGAAAAGGGCAAAAATCAAGTCTGAGGTATCGTCAATCTCTCACACCCTAATTTTCTTTTTTTTTTGGTTGTTCTGCTCTCATTTCTTATGAGAAAAGCTCATTTGTTCCAAGCATTTATGAACTAGATACTTTTCAGCAACCCAGTGTGAAACTAGAGGATTTTAGTTAAGGGTAAAGAATCTAAAAGCTGTATGTCCTAGGAATTCATCTTAAGGAACTAGAGTATATAATGATGTAACTCTGAAGATGTCCCTCTAAGCACTGTTTATACAAGAGGAGAATAAATCAAAGAAGAACAACCAACAAGTACAATGACAGGAAATGGTTAGCCACATTCTTAGAGTACAGATAAATTCTTAGCTACATTCTTAGAGTGGAATAATCCTACAATCATCCAGATGGTTGTACTTGAGTGAATATTTGATAGGAAAGAGATTGTTATTTGTTTTAGATGTGATAATATTACTGTGGTTATGGTTTTAAAGAGAGTCCTTCCCTAGACAGTTGTTTAAATTTTTACAGATAAAATTATAAATGCTTCAAAATAATAGGGGAGGATCACGTGTAAATGAAATAAGACTGACTGCAAGTTGATAATCATTGATCTGAGTAATGCATGCAGAAAGTTCATTATAATATTTTTGTTCAAATCTGTATGGTTCAAATATAGATATTTTAAGATTTTCATACCAAAAAGTTTAAAAAATGAAATTGTGGATGTGCAATTATTGACATGGAAGATGTTCACAATCTATTGCTAAATAAAAAAATCAGTTTACCAAGTGGAATATGCCGAATGGTTCTATTATTCTTGTTTTAAAAAAAAAAATGTGTACATATAAAAATATTGATAAAAGTTGACATACCAAAATACAAATAGAGATGATTCCTAGGTGATGTAATTGAATGTGGTTCAATGACTCATTTATACTATTAATACTTCTCCATATTTTCCAGTTTTTCTAAATCATCTTGTTTGTGTATTTTTGAAAGTTCTTTAAAATACAGGGCTCAGTAAACTGTTTAGCAGTATCAACCACAGCTGAGCCTGTGCAAGCTATGGGAGCCAAGTCCACCCTTAGGTATGTCCCCAGCAGAAATGCACACAGATGTTCAGCAAAATGCACAAGAACGTCCATAGCAGCTCTCTTCATAACAGCCCCAGAGCGGAAACAACCCAAATGCCCATCAATATCAGAACGGTACGCCGCGTCACACGACAGAAACTGCCGAGAAACTGGAAGATTACAAACCCCGACTCTGTAAGGCAATGTGAATAAATCTCAGAAATAATGTTGAGTGGGAAAAAAATATGGTAATAGTGCCAACTGTACAATTTCACTTACACAGTGTTCAAGACAGGAGACACTAATGTAAGTCTACGCAGTCAGGAGAGTGATTTCCTTTGGGGTAGGGCAGTGACTGCAAGGGGGATGAGGTTTTCTTGTGGGGGTGGGGACCGGTAATGCTCCTTTTCTTGATGTGGGTGTGGGTTCCATGGGTGTGTTCATTTTGTGAAATTTTATTGAGCTGTAGGCTTAATGATTTGTGTGCTTTCCTGTATTATGTTATATTTCAATAAAAAGTTCAAAAAAAATTACAAGGCTTAATGCAGGCAGCATTTACGCTAAGTGGTGGATTAGAGCTTTATTGTACAGCCTGTGGTTACATCCATTAGAATAATGGCTTGTTGAACAATCCCAATAGGAAGAGATTTCAAATTAATATGGAAATCCAGCACTAACAGCTGCATTTGCACAGCCTCCACTTACACACTATCTGTCCTGCTGTCTCCCTCCTCTCTGCATCAGGTTTGCTCCCGTGGTCCCTTAAGCAGGACCTTTGAGGTTCAGTGCCTGGGATCGGGCATGACAGGCTGGATCTTATGTTGGGGCTCTGCCTGTAGCCATGTGCCTGGGAGCGGGGAGAAATCCACGAGACCATGCTCGTACTGTACACCAGCTACAGTCACACAGGGAACATGAAGGATGGGACACAGGCAGCCACATCAAGCACTTACTACGTGTCAGGCACTGCTCTAAGCGCTTTACCTGTGTTCACTCATTTAGTCCTCACAAGATCCCTGAGAGAGGAAGAAAGTACTTTTGCAATCTCTGCTCTGGGGAAATAGAGACACTAGGAAGACTGCTGATCACTGCGTGGCTTGTAAGCCACAGAACCGGGATTTAAACCCAAGCTGTCTGGCTCAGAGCCTGCATGGCCTCACACGACAGCCTGTCTGTGCCTGTTACTCTGAGCTGGGTTCCCTCATGGCTCAGCCTGGCCACCTGATCTTTTCAGGGGTATATCTTAGTCACCTTCCATCTCCTCACCTCCCCTCAGCCTGATGCCTTAAAAAAAAAATACAAAAAACAGAGGAATTCTGAAATATACATTCAATAAAAATACTTCTAATCACCAAGTATGTTTCAGACACTGTGCTGGACACTGGCAATAAGTTAGAGAGCAGAAAGAGATACGGCCCCTGCTGTCAGGGGAAATGGCCATTATTTCTAGTGGGAAAGGGCCATTATTCAAATAACTAAACAAAACAGTGAAATTACACACATTAAGCAAAAGTGGGATGTGGAACAAAGGCCGCAGAGTGGATGTGAGTGCCAGCCCTGCGACTCACACCCTGTGACCTTGGACAAAGCAGTTCTCTCTGGCCTGTGGGCTCCTGATCTGGCACAAGAAGGCCTTAGACTAGATGATCAATTCCCAAACTGACTTCCAGCGACCACCCCTTCTGTGTGATGTTAATTTAGGATGGTTGTGCCTGAGGATAAAACATTCCATTGTCAGTTTGGTTGTTTTTTTTTTAACCTCTTTCTCCTTGTTATTCAAGCTTCTATTTCGGACACATATGCTAGGAGTTGCCGGGGTGTGCCACCCAGAATCCTCCTTCTAGATGGAGGCCCCCATTTCTCTAGGTGCTGGGGGCTCATAGCTGAGTTCTTTCCCAGGAATTGCCCTCAAATAAAAGGAGCTGCTTCCATAATGGTATACCCCTCCTTGGAGGAAACCTGCATTCAGTGACTGGTTCCTGTAAGAGTACAAAGGTCTGGTCCTCTTGCCTCAAAAGTTGGGATATCTCAGAAGGGCCCTCCCAGCTTCAGAGCTCCCTGTGGGCTGATCTGAAGCTGGTGCTGTGACTGCTGCTTGGCTCAGCTTCCTCTCTGCCCATCCTGCTGCCCTTACTTGCTTCAGGTGTTGCTCCCAAGAGCACCTCTCAATGAAGAACCTGCAGGCAAATCTCCATCTCAGAGTCTGTCCCTGGGAAACTGACCTACAGAAGTTAGGTGCAGGAGTGGTCCTCAGAAGTAGACTCTAAAATGAGATTTTGGGTCAGTTTCCCGAGGCAAAAGAAATAAAAGCAGAAACAAATGGGATCCAATCAAACTTATAAGCTTCTGCACAGCCAAGAAGACCATCAGCAAAAGGACTATTTACAAAATGGGAGAAAATACCTGCAGACAGTGCCACTGACAAGAGGTTAATCTCCAAAATATACCCACAGCTTATACAACCCAAAATCTAAATGGCAAATAACCAAATCAAAGATGGGAAGAAGCCCAAAATAGACATGTCTCCAAAAAGATGTCCAGATGGTTAACAGGCACACGAGAAAACACTCAACATCACTAATTATTAATATTAAAGAAATGCAAATCAAAACCAAAATGAGGTATTGCCTCACACTGGCCAGAATGGCCATCATCAAAAGTCTGTAAATAATAAATTGCTGGAGATGGTATGTCGAAAAGGAAACCCTCTTCCACTGTGGTGGGAATGTAAATTGGTGCAGCCACTATGGAGAACAGTATTGTTTAGTTGCTAAGTTGTGTCCAACTCTTATGCGACTCCATTGACTGTGGCCGCCAGGCTCCTCTACTGGAGTGGATTGCCATTTCCTTTCTCCAGGGGATCTTCCTGACCCAGGGATCAAAGCCAGCTTTCCCGCATTGCAGGCGAATTCTTTATCACTGAGCCACCTGGGAAGCCCAGAGAACTGAGAACTTTCAGATGTTCAAGCTGGATTTAGAAAAAGCAGAGGAACCGGAGATCAAATTGCCAACATCTGTTGGATCATCGAAAAAGCAAGAGAATTCCAGAAAAACATCTTCTTCTGTCTCATTGACTACACCAAAGCCTTTGACAGTGCGGTTCATAACCAACTGTGGAAAATTCTTAAAGAGCTGGGAATACCAGACCACCTTACCTGCCTCCTGAGAAACTCGTATGCAGGTCAAGAAGCAACAGTTAGAACTGGACATGGAACAACAGACTGATTCCAAATTGGGAAAGGATTATGTCAAGGCTGTATATTGTTACCATGCTTGGCCCCGGGTAGCCACGGAGCTCCCTCATGGATCACAGCCTTGTCATGGCAAAGGGGCTTGCATAACTTAATGAAGCTATGAGCCATGGCACGCAGGGCCACCCAGGATGGATGGGTCATAGGGAAGAGTTCTGACAAAATGTGGTCCACTGGAGAAGGAAATGGAAAACCACTCTAATATTCTTGCCTGGAGAACCCCATGGAGAGTATGAAAAGGCAAAAAGATAAGACACTGGAAGATGAGCCCCTCAGGTCAGAAGGTGTCCAATATGCTACTGGGTAAGAGCAGAGGGCAATTACAAATAGCTCCAGAAAGAATGAATTGGCTGGGCCAAAGTGGAAACTTTAAGGAAGGCTGAGCTCAGAAGAAGTGATGCTTTCAAACTGTCATGCTGGAGAAGACTCTTGAGAGTCCCTTGGACTGCAAAGAGATCAAATCAGTCAATCTTAAAGGAAATCAACCTTGAGTATTCACTGGAAGGACAGATACTGAAGCTCAAGCTCCAATACTCTGGCCACCTGATGCCAAGAGCTGACTCATTGGAAAAGACCCTGATGCTGGAAAGATTGAGGGCAGGAGGAGAAGGGGTCAACAGCAGATGAGACGGTTGGATGGCATCAGTGACTCAATGGACATGAATTTGAGCAAACTCTAGGATATAGTGGAGGACAGAGGAGCCTGATGTGCTAAAATCCATGGGGTCACAAAGAGTCGGACACGACTGAGTGACTAAACAACAGCAAAGCCACTGGGGCACTCGTGCATTCCTCTGACCAATTCTGGCCACCCACGAACAAGAGCAGCAGCCATGGTTTGAGAAAGGCACAATGACCAGGGCAAAAGCCCAGACCAGCCAAAGTGCTGGGCAAAAGTGAGGAGGCTCTAGATAAGGTGATGAGAGAGGTGACAAGTATCACCAGTGGCCCAAAGACCCAGTTTTAGTGGTGAAGGACATAGTGTCACCCACTAATCTTTGACTTGAACTCTGGGGGAGCTAAATATAGTGTGAGATCTTTTAGATCACAGACCGTCTCTTTTTCTTTCTTTTGAACACAAAGCCACACATACACATTTAATCAACAGGATAAATTCACCTTTTAGGACCCATTTACCTAAAGTTTTACAGGGTAGCACAAGACTGAGTTAAATTATCTTTTTTTTTGCCCACAAGAGAGAAGCACATATTGTCTGTACTATGCAGGCTTCCCCTACAATGGTGGGGAGCATGTGTTTGCATGGTCTAGGACCACTGAGGTCTAGCAAATGGGAAGAAGCCTGAGGTCTTCTAGCTCTAGACAGGTGGGAGGAACTGTGAGTCCCTGGCCAAAATGTCCCTGAAAGAAGGCACTGATTCCATACTACAGATGAAAAACTGAGGTTTGGAGAAGTAAAATGACCAGGCTGAGGTCACTCGGCTGACGAGGGGGAGGATGGGGTTTCTCCGTCTCCAAAGCTCTTTGTTGCTTCCCTTGAATAACTCTAGAGCAGTTATAACCCTGGAATAACATTAGAGCAGTTGCTCTAACGACAACCAGCTCAAAGATGACCACTGCCTTCTCTCGAGCTGTTCCTATGTTCCTCTCTGTATCTGGCTCCACAAATCTCAACCACCGTGTGCAGCAGATGTCTTGCCCCTGCATCCCATCCCTCAGATAAAGAAACCAGTTCCACAGAAGTAAACTGATTGGTGCATGGCCACCCAGGTAATAACTGGTGGAATCAGGATTTGAATCCACAGCTGACTCCAAAGTCAGCACACTTTCAACTGTACTGTCTGAACCACCTCGCTTCCCCAACCTTGACCCTCAAGCCTGGCTATCAGCCTGAGAACACTGCCTGTCATCTGGGAAAGGATTTCACAAAACAAGAATTTTCTGTGCAAACCTTTTTGTCACAAAGGTTAAAGGTTCAAGATATTTTGATGCTTAAATTTGAAAACATGTAAGTTCTTCTTTAAGGTGGGATCCTCTGAAGCAGCCTTAGCCATAAGGAAAGAAATTAAACAAAGATACCCACCCTCAGTGGAGAGTGGTGCAAGAAAACAGAGAGGAAAACTTGCCCTGGAACTGTAGTTAACTAGAGGTGTCAAAGCACACCAAGACGCCAGTGGAAATGGACAGGGCCTCTGGGTCACATTCAAGATGATAAAAATGCAATTAACTTGAGCCTGGTTCCTCCAGGCCGCAGCAGTGACCTACCCTTTGGGTATGCAGCTGTGTTGATCAGTTCTGGGTACACGGCTATGTTGATCAGTTCTGGGCTAAGGACACAGGGCCAAGTACTTCCCTTTATGGAACATGCTGGGGACTCATTAATGCCCGCCCACTGGCTGCAGGGTATGGGTGTGTGTGGGGATGATGTAATGTAGGGGGGACTGAGGTCTTCTCTGAATGATTCATAAGGTACAATTCAGAAGCCTTAACCTTGTCTGCATTCCAAGGTATCGACCAGCATATAAATTCATGATCTTGAACAATTCTAGGGCTCTGAAGCAAGTCTCAAGTCTGATGAGAAGGCAGTGGGAAGAATCAGGCTTGAATTTCTAAGTGAAGACGTTCTGGGCTATAGGCTGTATATGTGGAGATCCTGGGTTTTGACTGATGGATGCAAAAGTTATTGAGAACCATCAGTGAATGTCAGAGGTCAACTACAGTTTTTCAACATATTTAAATTCACTGATTAAATCATTTATGAAGGGATTTGGGTAAGGTTTGCTCTCCTGCTGGTCTCTTAGTCTTCATCTCTCAGTTTGGATTAATCGTTGTTACAGATACCAACGTTTCCTTCTGAGTCTTCTAATTTAGAGATGACAAATAAATTACATTCTGTGTAACAACTCTAATCAACAGTGGTGGCTATCTGCAGTTCTGGTCTGAGAGGACTTTCAAGACCAAGTCTGGCTCAGGTGGAAAGAGTACTGGGATCCATTAATGATGTCTATCTTGGGCACAAGAGAAAGAAGTGGTGGCAGGGGGGTATCTGTGACACCCATCTAGGTTTAACTTTTAGTTAAATTATTAGTTTCATCTCTTTTTGTTTCAGAAAGAGAAGTTCACGTACCAGCTTAGACACAAACCATAACTGAAAGTGAATTTCCCTTATTAAACACCATTAACTCATAAGGCAGCCCAGAAACAGGGTGGGATGATAAAAGTGTCACGTTCCCTCTGGATTTATCTGTCTTTATAGACTAAGAAGCCATTTCAGTCATCAGGGTCCTTGACTGCCAAGCTGTTCCACTCAAGAGGGGTTTATGTGAGAGTATATACTGGGTGATAGAGAGTTTGAAAAATCTTGTGGGAATCCAAGATTGGGAACTCACAGATAGGCACTGGAGATTTTCTCCAGAAAGAGAGTTTCAGGGTCCTCGGAGCAGGATCTGAAAGTCTTCAGGTTGAGCCTGGACATGACCCTCTTTTCCCCCACTGCCGTCTTCTCCTCTCACTTCCTGCTCGGGTCCTCCACCCTTCCTCTCTTCGCAGCATTTGCTCACACACACAGTCATTGCCTCCCATGGCCTGGCTCCCCAGAGCTCTCTATGGCCTCCCTTCCTCCTAACCTTGTAGCTTCTTCCCCCACTGTCACCTGCTTGACTCTTGATGTGGTTTCCACTTTATACTCCCAAAGGGAGACACTGATTTGTACAAATTAATTTTGGGGAAGAAGATATTAAGAAGAGGTGGCAAGAATACACAGAACTGTACAAAAAAGATCTTCATAACCCAGATAATCATGATGATGTGATGACTAATCTAGAGCCAGACATCTTGGAATGTGAAGTCAAGTGGTCATCACTACGAACAAAGCTAGTGGACGTGATGGAATTCCAGGTGAGCTGTTTCAAATCCTGAAAGATGATGCTATGAACGTGCTGGACTCAATATGCCAGCAAATTTGGAAAACTCAGCAGTGGCCACAGGACTGGAAAAGGTCAGTTTTCATTCCAATCCCAAAGAAAGGCAATGCCAAAGAATGCTCAAATTACCGCACAATTGCACTCATCTCACACGCTAGTAAAGTAATGCTCAAAATTCTCTAAGCCAGACTTCAGCAATACATGAACCGTGAACTCCCTGATGTTCAAGCTGGTTTTAGAAAAGGCAGAGGAAACAGAGATCAAATTGCCAACATCCGCTGGATCATGGAAAAAGCAAGAGAGTTCCAGAAAAACATCTATTTCTGCTTTATTGACTATGCCAAAGCCTTGGACTGTGTGGATCACAATAAACTGTGGAAAAATCTGAAAGAGATGGGAATATCAGATCACCTGAGTTGCCTCTTGAGAAACCTAAATGCAGGTCAGGAAGCAACAGTTAGAACTGGACATGGAACAACAGATGGGTTCCAAATAGGAAAAGGAGTACGTCAAGGCTGTATATTGTCACCCTGCTTATTGAACTTCTATGCAGAGTACATCATGAGAAACGCTGGACTGGAAGAAACACAAGCTGGAATCAAGATTTCCAGGAGAAATATCAATAACCTCAGATATGCAGATGACACCACCCTTATGGCAGAAAGTGAAGAGGAACTAAAAAGCCTCCTGATGAAAGTGAAAGAGGAGAGTGAAAAAGTTGGCTGAAAGCTCAACATTCAGAAAACGAAGATCATGGCATCCGGTCCCATCACTTCATGGGAAATAGATGGGGAAACAGTGGAAACAGTGTCAGACTTTATTTTGGGGGGCTCCAAAATCACTGGAGGTGGTGACTGCAGCCATGAAATTAAAAGATGCTTACTCCTTGGAAGGAAAGTTATGACCAACCTAGATAGTATATTCAAAAGCAGAGACATTACTTTGCCAACAAAGGTCCGTCTAGTCAAGGCTATGGTTTTTCCAGTGGTCATTCCAGTGGTTTTTCCAGTCCAAGGGACCCTGCAAGGAGATCTAACCAGTCCATTCTAAAGGAGATCAGTCCTGGGATTTCTTTGGAAGGAATGATGCTAAAGCTGAAACTCCAGTACTTTGGCCACCTCATGCGAAGAGTTGACTCACTGGAAAAGACTCTGATGCTGGGAGGGATTGAGGGCAGGAGGAGAAGGGGACGACAGAGGATGAGATGGCTGGATGGCATCACCGACTCAATGGACGTAATTTTGAGTGAACTCCAGGAGTTGGTGACGGATAGGGAGGCCTGGCGTGCAGCGATTCATGGGGTTGCAAAGAGTCAGACACAACTGAGCAACTGAACTGAACTGAACTGAAGAAAGAAAAAAGACTACCAATTAAACCATAGCCAGAGACTTATCACTTATGCTTTTTATTTTATACCTATTTAAAGAGCTGTTTTAGACTTATTTGTTCAGACTTTCACACCTATTATTCTTGTGCACTCCTAAAGGAGAGAAATATAGGCAAAATAAATTGGCAGAGTATTCCTAAAACTCCTTTATGCACAGAATCCAATTCTGCTAAGTCACTTTTGACCTACAGTCAAATGTCCCTTTCCCTTTGCCATTCATCGTACTATCATGTTGATGATAATGACTATGTTTCCAAAGAGTGCTCCACTACTGTCTTCATTTCTTCTAAGCTGATGACAGCAAATTTGAATCCTGGAACTTTCTTAATCTTATGAGAAATGTCAGTGAAAGGTTTTTAGATATCAAGCAGAATTCTTAGTCTTTCCTCAAATGTTTCCTAACAGTTTGTTGACTGAAACATGGAGCCAAGTGGTCCATTTAGGCCACCAGCAATAAGAAGCAAGTGTGCAAACACTCAGACAATTGACAATTACATTAAAATGGTCGTCTAGCTGGCAGTGGTTGCACATTGCCATCAACCTCCAAATGCAGCCCAGTTTCTGAGATGACACATCATTATTTAATGTGTATTTTAGAAACAATGAAGTGCATAAATAGATTACCGTCTTTATCTTGCTTTAAGTGAAGTGAAGTCGCTCAGTCGTGTCTGACTCTTTGCGACCCCATGGGCTATAGCCTACCAGGCTCCTCTGTCCATGGGATTTTCCAGGCAATAGTCCTGGAGTGGATTGCCATTTCCTTCTCCAGGGGATCTTCCCAACCCAGGGATCGAACCCGGGTCTCCCGCATTATAGCCAGGCACTTTACCGTCTGAGCCACCAGGGAAGTCCTATCTTGCTTTAGTATTAGGAAATGATCATAAAATAGGACTATATTCCTCTAAGATAAGGCAGGGAAAAAATTAACAATCAGAGATGAATGGGTCAGTATAGGAAGAAAATATCTGGGCTAAAAAAATTTTAAAGCTTATTTATGTACAAGGTGGGTTTGGCTGAATTTATCTGAATTTCAACTTAAAAAACATTCTTTGATGCTTTATGTCTTATTTCTCTAATGATTTCACCATAGCTGGTTCACTATCGCAAGGAACACCATTGCCATCTACCCACCCATCTTCCCAAGACAGAAATTTAAGTGACAGCTCCCTCTCTCATGACCCTACCATCTAATATGTCTCTCCTATCTGCTCACGCCTCTCCCCTTCATCACCAACACTCCAGTTCAAACCACCATCATCACTGGTCACTTTGATGATACAGACGTATTCTTACAGATTTATTCTTATATCTTCTAGACCCACTACCATCCATCTTCCACCAAACAAGCAAGGAGTCTTCCTAGATTGTAAATGTAGTCGTGCCACCCCATGGCTCTAACAAATAATATCCAAATCCCTTATCATGCTTCATAAGTTCTAGCATTTTCTGGCTTATAAATATCACATACGTCCAGACTGGTACATCCTGAACAACTCTAGGACACCCCATGTTCTAGACTATGACTTTATTATGCTGTGAGCTGTCCCCTATACAACCTTCAGACGATACACAGCAGCCTTGCCCCTGCTAACTTCTCAGCTTCATTTGTACTACTTTCCTTCTTGTTCTCCATCGTGGACCCACTTGGACCTTGTCTTAGTCTCCCAAACACATCAAGCTCCTTTCCAACTTTGTCTATGCCATTCTGTCTTTTTAGACACACTCTTAATTCTCTTTTCACTTAAATAACTCCTACTAACCTTCGACATCTCCGTTTGAATGACACTTCCTCCAGAAAGCTTTCCCTGATTGTCCAAGATTTATGTACAACCAGAAACGTTAAAATGTTCCATGTGCTTCATGGTTTAATATCTGTATTCTTGCCTGGTATATAAGCTGCCCAAGGAAAGAAGCTGTCTGTCTCCTTGCTGATATACTCCCAATGTTCAACACAGTGCCAGCACACAGCAGGTGTTCAATAATTAGGGAATGAATGTGGGAGTAGAAGAATAGATGTAGGATGGATGGATAGGTGGGCAACCGAATGAATGAATTCATAGGACAAATAGAGACAGCATTAATTCACTTGGTGAACCTCAGTGCTATTTGATATCTTATTCTCTCCTTCCTCTCCCTAAAGTGTCACCCACCCAAACTGGTCTAAGATTTGGGACCCTACAAGGGTTCAAACTGTCAACATGAGTGGCTAAATGTAGCAAAGAAAACACAAGATACCCAGTTAAATGTGAATTTCAAATGAGCAGTGAAACTTTTTAGTATTTCAAAGTGAATAATAATTTTGGAATAATTTCACTTTGATATACTTTAAAAAAAATCATTGTTGGGGACTTCCCTGGTGGTCCAGTGGCTAAGACTCCATACTCCCAATGCAGGGAGCCTGGGTTCAATTCCTGGTCAGAGAACTAGATTCTACACACTGCCACTAACAGTTCACATGCGCAATTAAAGATCCCACATGCCGCAACTAAGACCCAGCACAGCCAAAAAAAAAAATCATTGTTTATCTGAAATTCACATTTAACTTGGAATTCAGTATTTAATCCAACAACCATAATTCAACTTCTTCAAACTTTGACCTATGTGCCCTCAGCTCCATCCTCTGCCTTCTGCTCACCTCTGTCACAGGGGTCTGACCTCTGCTGACTACATTTCCCAGAACCCTTTGCTAGCTAGCTTCTGGGTTTGGCCAAGGGGAAGCACGGGTGGGAGAGTGGCTAACAGTAGGAGAGAAGTCAGTCTGTCTTTCCTGTCTTCTCTGCCTCAGGCTTCATCGCTTGTAGCAACCAGGTCACCTGTAAGCCCAGCTCCTGTTAGAAGACTCTCCATGGTTCCAGCTTCCAAAGGATGATCCCAACTCCCGGTCATACCACCTCTTCTCTCTGTTCCTCTGGCCTAGGAATAGAGCAGCTTTGGCTGTTGCCAGTGTCTAAGTTCCCTGCATTTAATTCTTTTTGCATTAAGACCACTGAATGTTTCTGTTTTCTTGATTTGAACTCTCAACTTCCACTCAGATTGTAGTTAGAAATTGCTTCTCTGGTCTAAGGTTTCCCAGGTAGCTCAAACAGTAGAGAATCTACCTGCAGCATGGGAGATCTGGGTTCAATCCCTGGGTCAGGAGATTCCCCTGGAGAAGGGCATGGCAACCCACTCCAGCATTCTTGCCTGGAGAATCCCATGGACAGAGAAGCCTGGTGGGCTACAGTCCGTGGAGTCACAAATAGTCGGACACGACTGAGCAACTAACACTTCCACTTTCTCTGGTCTAATGTTTGAGGAAATGCCTTCATTATTATTTTATGAGTAATAATAATAGAGCTAACATTTACTGAGCAGTTACTATATGCAAAGTACATCTCATGTGCTTCATCTCATTTACCTTCCAGTATAACTTTGTGACTGGACACTATTGTCCCTACTTTGAAGATGAGGAGCCGGGAGCTCACTGAGACCAAAGTGATGCCTTTAAAAAAGAGCAAACCCAGCAGATGTGACTTCATGCTCTGAACTGCTCACTCTGCTGCCTGGGAATCCAGTCCAAGCTTCCCCTGCCCATGCTCTTAGAGCCAGTGCCAGTTCTCTCAGAGGACATGGGCCTCTTTAGAAGCTGCTGTTTGGGCTTTCTCTGGAGGGATCTTTGAGTTTTTTAGCCAGCAGCCCATACCTTGAGGCTTCGAATGAACCAGTCTCCACAGTGTATGTATATGCGGGGGTGGGTGTAACAAAATGGGAGTGACCTTCAAATTGGCAATGAAGTCACTTTGTGTCAGTTGTCATCATGGTGAGAAGCCAGCCAGCCGGTTCAGCAGGGGATCCAGGGAGACAGGAGAGGCACAGTCAGACTGAAGGGATGTCATTAATCAGGCAGAGGGGCTGCTGGCACCAGGGGAGGACCTCCCCAACAAAATATGAAGTGTCACCCAAGCAGCACTGTGAGCAGGTCCCCTGATGTATGCTACCTCGGGAAGGCCCATTTCATGGCAAAAATAAATAATGAGATGAGTTCCACGTCTATTCCTCCATCACTCTTCTGCGTTTCTGGGGAAATCACAGCTAATGGAGCACTGCCTGACTCTGAACTTCACAAACCAGAACGCGTGGAGATTCCCCCACAGGGATTCAGATCCCAGAGGGCAGTTCAACGCTGCAGACCTCAGCCCTGTTAGCCACCAGCTCCTGGCCTCACACAGACCCAGCTGTTTAACATTCGCAAACCACGATCAATTTTTAACACGGCACAGATGTCAGGGAGTGGGCAGAAAGCCAGGCAAAAATGAAGTTAGCACAGTTTGATTTGGCCAGGTTTCCTAATCTGAGGAGAAGTAGAGGAGAAAAGGTAGGGTGTGGTCTGGACCAACTGGAAAGCAGAGTACACGTCTGGCAGTTTATTTCCTGGGACTCCCCACAGCAAACACCCAAAGCTTGCAGGTCACCACTGCGGTGCCCCAGGAGGGCCCACCTCTCAAGTCTGACTCATTCATTCACGTTTAACAGGTAGTTACTGAGCACTACCATGCTCAAGGCATTGTGCTGGGTCTAATTCCCAAACTCCTCCATCAGGGAAGACTCTCTCCATCTTCTGCCCCATCCTGTCAAGATCTTGCCTTCTGGTCATCTGTTTCAAACTGGGTGAGACTATTAATTGTGCACCTACTCTGTGCCAGGCATGACAGTTGAATATATAGCAACGAACCAGGCAGATCTAATCAGTGACATACAGTGGAAAGAACGGATTTGGAGGCCAAATATCAACCTTGGACAGATGGGTCAACCCCTCAGAACAGCAGTTTCCTTGTTGGTAAAATGAGGCTGAGCCTACCCATTCACAAAGATACTATGAATCTCTGAGATAAAGAATGTGAAAATTACTATTTATACCTACAAAGATTCTATTTCTAAATAAAGTCACATTTTGAGGTGACCAGTAGATATAAACTTGGGGAGATATTAATCCACAATAATTACACTGTGCTATCAATTAATCAATATTTTTAGAAGTTTGACTATATGTTTCTATCTCTTATTACTCAACCACCCTGTAAACTCCCAGAGATCAGGAAGAATGGGTAATATTGTCTTGGATTCTCATTTTCACCAACATGCAAATAATCTCTTAAGTAAATGAATGATTACATGAATGGATGAAGGAAAAATAATAGGGGGGGAAAACTGAAGGGCCAGCCTGGTAATATAAACAAGGGCAAGAGGGGCCTGATGGCATGAACTTGAGGCCACTTGTCCTTAATGAGGGCACTGCTACTCAGCTCCAACCAACTCTTGCCATGCCAGAATCAAGTCCATCATTACCAGACCTTTTAATTTTTCAACAGAAGCAGAAAATGTGACTTTTATGTGAAATCTTCTAAGGGTTAAATGTTGGCAATAAACTTAATCTTTGAAAACACAATATTGAATAAACAAAATACACTAATGGTAGACTACCAGCTTATAACCACTTTAAAGACCTAAGGAGGGCCTCTGATGGTGACACTTTAGGAAGGCCAGTGACAAAGACATCTCTGAGATGGCTGGCCTTGCAGTGTCTCTCCTCTGTGGACCTGTTTGTTCAGTTTGTGTAGCCCTGCTTAGATTTACAAGTGAGAGATTCACATCCTTGTCAATTCATGCATTTGAGAAGTATTTATGGAGCCTCTACTCTGCATGCATGTATCTGCTAGGCTTGGCACACCCATGAGACTAAAACAGACATACTGCCTGCCCTCATGGAGAAGGCAATGTCAACCCACTCCAGTACTCTTGCCTGGAAAATCCCATGGGCGGAGGAGCCTGGTAGGCTGCAGTCCATGGGGTCGCTAAGAGTCAGACACCACTGGGCGACTTCACTTTCACTTTTCACTTTCATGCATTGGAGAAGGAAATGGCAACCCACTCGTGTTCTTGCCTGGAGAATCCCAGGGACGGGGGAACCTGGTAGGTTACCGTCTATGGGGTCGCACAGAGTCAGACACGACTGAAGTGACTTAGCAGCAGCAGCAGCCTGCCCTCAAAGAGCAAAGGGACAGAGAGATTAAACTATTCAAATAATTATTTAATCATGCTGTGCTGTGCTTAGTCGCTCAGTCATGTCTGATTGTTTGTGACTCCATGGACTGTAGCCCACCCGGCTCCTCTGTCCATGGGGATTTTCTAGGCAAGAATATTGGAGTGGGTTGCCATGCCCTCTTCAGGGGATCTTCCCAACCCAGGGATAGAACCCAGGTCTCCTGCATTGCAGGAGATTCATTACATCTGAGCTACCAGTGAAGCTCAAGAATACTGGGGTGGGTGGTCTATCCTGTCTCCAGGGGATCTTCTGGAGCCAGGAATCGAACTGGGGTCTTCCACATTGCAGGCAGATTCTTTATCAGCTGAGCTACCACTAAAAAGAAGAAAAGGGCAAATGTTTCCTCTCTCAGTTTTCTGGCATTTTTCTTAAGTTTATTTGAGAATGGAAATACACAGAAGGGGTCATTGTTATAACCTGCAGAACCCAAACAGGTGAACAGAATCCTTTAAAAAATGATTGGAAAGTCAATAACAATAGCTACCATTTAGTGAGCATCTACTATATATCCATCATTGTGCCAGATATGTTAAATGCGTCTTCTTTAACTTCCAAAACAAGCCTGCAGGTTGCTATTTCCATTTTCTAAAGGAAAAACACTAAAGCTAAGGGAGATTAAGTCAACTGCCCAAGATTAGGAGTGCAGTGAATGGCAGAGCCAGAATTTAACTCACGTATGTCTCACTCTGCAGCTCATGGTCTTTCAAGCACATAATATTCTTTCTCTGCAAGCATTATAAACACACACCAAGTGCAAACTCCCTGTCCAGACTTCCAGCCAACATGGTAAACAATCTCCTAAGAGTATAATAACTCAAAACATAGTCATTTCTCACTTATCTAATATTTCAGGGCAGCGTCCCTGAATGGTAGGGCAACTCTGGCAAACAGTAACTCAAGGACCCAGAACCTTTCTATCTCCAGCTTCAAAATCAAACTGGCTTCCAAGATGGTCAGGGTGGGGAAAGAACAAGAAGGATTGTGGGTGTGAGGTTTTCATAGGAAGTAGACCACAAATTTCTGTTTACATCCCACTGGTTACAACCCAATCACATGGCAGCAGGTACTGCAAGTGAGGCTGGGAAATGTAGTCTGTGAGGGGAAGAAGAGGGAAAACTAATTTAGGGCTAGTACTCTCACCTGTGGCTCAGACGGTAAAGCGTCTGCCTGCAGTGCAGGACACCCGGGTTCAATCCCTGGGTCAGGAAGATCCCCTGGAGAAGGAAATGGCACCCCACTCCAGTATTCTTGCCTGAAAAATCCCATAGACAGAGGAGCCTGGTAGGCTACAGTCAGTCCATGGGGTCGCAAAGAGTCGGACACGACTGAGCAACTTCACTTTCACTTTCGTTCTCACCACACTGCTTTCCAATAATTCATTTATTCCGGTTATATCTTTTGAGTACTTGCAAAAGTTCACCAAGGCTTACCTTCCCTCCTGGAATGTTCAAAGAGCTTTTATTCATGTGCTTTGCATTTTTATATTTACATTGATAGCTATTTTAAGTCTGTATAACTGCTTAACACTATCATTATCTTACATGCTTTGCTGTGGTTGGAGTCTCAGGGAGAGGTATGCTTTCTTTTCTGCAGATTAGAAATGAATATAGCCCCCTAAGCAATCTTGCCAAGGACTAAGAAAATGATATAAAGAATGAAAAGCTTTCAAAAGGAAAATATTACTCACATAGTCATCCAGAGCTAGGTCTGCAAAGGAGATATGAACATAACACAAGCCAATTTCAAGCAAATGTCATCTAAGACACTTCAGAGGTTCCCTCTTGTCAAGTTTCCTTTTATGACACACTGAAAAATTTAGGGTATGTCAATATATCATGATTTGCCATTTCCCTCCAAAAACCTCCCTGTTGTGAAATTCCAAGTAGCTAATCCCTAGAACAATATCTTCTAGAAGATTTCACTGGGTATGTCTGGGTTTACTTTGTTACCCTTTATGTAAAGAAAAAAACTCTTGCTTTATTCACCACCAGCAGGGGCTATTTTGGGGCTCCAAAATCACTGCAGATGGTGAGTGCAGCCATGAAATTAAAAGACGCTTGCTCCTTGGAAGAAAAGTTATGACCAACCTAGACAGCATATTAAAAAGCAGAGACGTTACTTTGCCAACAAAGGTCTATATAGTCAAAGCTGTGGTTTTTCCAGTATCATGTATGGATGAGAGAGTTGGACCATAAAGAAAGCTGAGGGCCAAAGATTTGATGCTTTTGCACTGTGGTGTTGGAGAAGACTCTTGAGAGTCCCTTGGACTGCAAGGAGATCCAACCAGTCCATTCTGAAAGAAATCAGTCCTGAAGATTCATTGGAAGGACTGATGCTGAAGTTGAAACTCCAGTACTTTGGCCACTTGATGTGAAGAACTGACTCATTTGAAAAGACCCTGATGCTGGGAAAGATTGAGGGCAGGAGAAGCAGATTACAGAGGATGAGACTGTTGGATGGTATCACTGACTCAATGGACATGAGTTTGAATAAGCTCTGGGAGTTGGTGATGGACAGGGAAGGCTGGTGTGCTGCAGTCCACAGGGTCACAAAGAGTCAGACACAACTGAGTGACTGAATTGAACTGAGCAGAGGTTGCATACTTAAATGGGTTCTTCTCCCCCAGTGTGGGGAATGCACACAGGCTCAAATGCCTCCCCTACAAAGGAAATTACTCAAACTTTGTTTCTTGGCGTACTCTTTCTGTGGATGCTAATAGATGTTTTAAAAGAGAATGGGAAGCAAAAAAAAAAAAGAGAGAGATTCTGAAAGGAAAATAGGGTGGGAAACTGGGTTAAAGAAAAAGAGGTTTTTTAATTGCAGGACTTTCAGAATGTTTTGTATGTTAATTGGGGATTGAATATTTAAGACAGGGCACAGGTTGACTCTGGAGATAGAAACAGCTGCTCTCCTTTCAAACGGACCAGAAGACACCTACAGAGAGTGATTATGCTTTTAATTTACATATATATTCATATATGTATGATTCTACTGAGCTTGAAAAACAAAGTCCTCTGCTCTGCTCAAAATATTCCTAGAAGAGGAGATATTAGATACATTCTCTGACAACTCCATAGGAAGTCAAGAATTTGGAGAAAGAAAAAAAAAACTCTTCTTTAAATTCAAATTAAGAACAGAAGCTTTGGGGTCAAATCCTTATTTTTCCACTCACCTGCTGTGCAACCTTATTCAATTAACTAACCTCTCTAAGCACCATTTCTTGATGTTTCATTTCCTCGCTCATGAAATGGGGTTTATAATAACCACTGTCCTTAGTTCATTGGGACACTGAGAGAATTAAGTGATACAAACTCTTGAAAATACTTAGAATGCTTGCTGGCACACATAAATCACCTGCCCTCCAAAAATATTAGCCTGTATCATCGTTACTCAGGTATGCTGTATTTCCTAAATTTATACAACATGGGAACCTTTTAACACAGAATATCCATCAACATCTCAAAGAATACCACAGAATTAAATTTGAGAAATGCTAAATATGACGGGGTCCTACGAAGATGGCATCCTATGATGGAGACAGATCACAGGGCATTACCAGACCCAAAGAGTTCCTTAGGAGCTCAACATAATGAACATGGTCTCTCTGCCCATCTGTCAAAATCCAAAATAGTACATCTGGAGACATGCCAATTTTCCGGGACCACCTGCAAAGCCTTGGTGTCTGGGTCTCCTGCTCACCAAGTCCCAATCCCAGCCAGGGCTTACAAAGTGTGAGGCTGACCTTTCTCCATTCAATATGAGGTTCAGCTGGCTGAATACCACATGGAACTCTTATAAAGAATGCCATTACATTGACTGCTACAGGCAATGCTTCCCTGTCTCCTCTTGGGGCTCATTCTGCTCCCGTGGAAGAGAGCTCTTTTCCCCTTTGAGCCTACTTCAGTTTGTCTACTCGAAGCTCCAACAGATGATCTGCCATCAAATGCAGTTACAGCCATTTGAGTTTCAGTGGATATCAATAGTAAAATCAGAATCACCCTCTCCTTAGCACTTTCAATATGCCAGGCAGTGTATAAGCACATGAAATGCATCACCTCATTCAACCCTTACAAGAACTCAAGAGGTTGGGTCTGCTACCATGCCCATGTCACAGATGGAGAGAGTGTAGTTCTAAGAGATAAAATGACTTTCCCAAGTTCTCACAGTCAGTTATGAGCTGAACCTGAGCCAGGTCTCCTGAATGTGGTTATCTACTTCACATCACCTCCTTTTCCTCATGGTTTTTCTCCCTCTCCTGCCTGCTCTCTGCAATGATCTCTGAGAAAGAATGTGATGGATTTTGGTGGGGAGGGGGAAGGCCAGTCGGACACATTGATTTTCAGAAAAACAGCTTTTTGCTCATTGATGTTCAACAAATTGGCCTGCTTCCAGTATCAGAACTAGTGGTTGGTGGGTAACTCAAGAAAGTCCCAGTGAAGAATCATAAAACATAATGCCTTCATGTCCTAACTGTTTTAGTTTCACCTAAAACAAAGTAAGTCATTTGTTCACCAGTCTTTGGAGGCAGGGAAAAAGCTTTGTCTTGGAGCATGGGAACCCTGATGGAATTCCCTGTCTCTTTCTTGCAATTAATCACAACCATAATATATTATCTCTGATATCCAATTTCAATTTCTTTAGAGTGGAGCACTTTAAAGAAGGCACACGTGAAAGAACCTGAGTAACACATTCTTTCAGATTGTTGGGATTTTTTTCTTTTTGCTAATCTTTTAGTTTTCGTCCTCTAATTTGACAGCATTTCTTTGCAACTCACCTTTTCAAGTCTTTTCAAAGCATTTAACTTAGTTGTCACAGAAACGACTCCTCCCTTTTAGCTCTTGTATTTCATCTCTGATTTGTAATACTTAATTAAACTATATACTCAAAGCAGAACAAGATGTAGGATCTGTGATCTTCCTCCAGACGTCTGCCCAGCTGATTCCTTCACATTCTTCAGATTGTGCTCAGAGGTTCCTTCTCAGTCAGAGAAAATGCCAAAATGACATTCCCTGTCCTTTCCTGCTCATTTTTGTCCATTTCTTTTCTAATCATCTCAGGTACTGACCATTTTATTTCTTTTGCTTATGGTTGTTTCATCCCATTAGAATGTAAGTGACATGATGACCAAGATTTTAGTCTATTTTGTTTGCAGATTTATCTTTAGTGCTGGGCACATAGTAGGTCTTCAGCAAATATATGCTAAATGAATGAACAAATGCTCCAACTTAGAAGAATCTTTGCAAATGTAATTAAAGCATCTCTAGACAAGATCATCCTGGATTGCCCAGGTGGGCCCTAAACCCAATGACAAGTATCCTTATAAGAGACACAGAAGAGAAGAGAAGCCCATGTAAAGAGAGAGGCAGAGATTAGAAGGATGCAGCTACAGGTCAAGTGATCCCAGGAGCAACCAGAAGCGGGAGCAGCAAAGGATTATCTCTTGGAAGGAGTGCCACCCTGCTAACATCTTGATTTCTAACTTCTGGCCTATAGAACTGTGAAAGAATAAATCTCTGTTGTTTAAACCAGGAAAAAAACAAAAACAAAAACAAAAACCAATGCTCCAAAATGGTGACTAGGAATAAAAGCTAATACAAAAGAGATCTTAAGAACCTCCGTGTTTTAAAGTGAGTCACCAATTTGGAAGTCAGACACCTACCTCTAAGTTTCACCAAGAGAAGTACAACCTGACCTTAGCACCCCCAGTTCTCCACTCATCCCCCACCTCTTCCCAGACCAGGAAAGAAGGCAGCCATGGCATGGTGAGTCATGTTTCATGGTGATGGTATTTCCCAGCCTCCACTGTAAGGTGAGGTGGTGGAGTGGGGGAGTTATTTTGCCTACCCAGAGGCCAAGTAAGGAAAGATTTTTCTCTTTATTTTGGTTTTCTATTTTTTTTCTAGAATGTGCCAAGGTATCCATTTTTTAAATATTTATTTGTTTTAAACATTATTTATTTATTTTAAATATCTATTTATTTATTTGGCCACGTCAGGTCTTAGTTGCAGCACTTGGAAGCTTCGATCTTCATTGCAGCATGCTGGATCGTCAGTTGTGGCATGCGAACTCTGAGTTGCTACATGTGGGATCTAGTTCCCTGACAGGGGATCAAACCCATGTCCCCTGCATTGTGAACACGGAGTCTTAGCCACTGGACCACCAGGGAAGTCCCAGTTTCCTTATATTTAGGGCTTGGGGTTTGTAGGGCATCTTAAGTCTGGCTGATACCTTTCATCAGATTTAGAAAACTGATTAGTCATTGTCTCTGCAAATACCTCCTTCAGCCATAGTCCCTTCCTCCCTTCTCCTCTGAAACCCCAATAAGACCTTCTCAATTTATGCTCCAAGTCTCTTCCTAATCTTATGAAGTTACCATCCTTGTGTCTCTCCATTCTTAACTTTGACTATATTCTTCTGACTCACTTTCCAATTGACCAAGTCTCTTCAAACGCTGCCCAAATTGCTGTGTTAAGTCTTTTTTTGTTTTCATTTCTAAAACTTCCCATTACTTTTCCTTACTATTTCTAATTTTCTACTGACATTCTCAATTTTGTCTTTTATCTCTTGTACACAGTAATCACAGTTATCTTTTGTCCATTGTTTTTGCTGGTGGTCATTTATTTTGCTCACCTCTCATGTACCTGATTGAGAAGGCAATGGCACCCCACTCCAGTACTCTTGCCTGGAAAATCCCATGGGTGGAGGAGCCTGGTGGGCTGCTGTCCATGGGGTCACTAAGAGTCGGACATGACTGAGCGACTTCACTTTCACTTTTCAATTTCATGCACTGGAGAAGGAAATGGCAACCCACTCCAGTATTCTTGCCTGAAGAATCCCAGGGACGGGGGAGCCTGGTGGACTGCCATCTATGGGGTCGCACAGAGTCGGACACGACTGAAGCGACTTAGCAGCAGCAGCAGCAGCATGTACCTGATTATCATTTTATTGCATTGCATTTGTAAGCCAGATGTTGCATTTGTAAGCTGGTTTGTAGAAATAATTTTAGGCTTAGAATGATGTTATTTTTCTCCAGGGAACACTTAAGTTTACTTCTTCTAGGTCCCTGTGGGAACTAGTAATCTGGGGTCACCTCCATACAAATTCAGGGATTTCAAGAATGCTGAGCTTCAGTCCCTGCAAGAACTGTCTGCTTCCATCTCACCTTTAGCACTAGGGTGCAGCCCATCAGGATGCCAACCAAAGGGGAGGAGGGTGCACCAAAGGTCTCTTCCCCTCAGCTAGCCCTAAGTTCTGACCGCTGTGCCCCCAGCCCTCGAGGGTGCTCAGCCTGTTCACCTCTCACACACATGGGACTGACAGATACTGTCTCATCTTCCTAGATCTCCAGCCTCCCCAGATTCTGGTGAATTTTCACTACTTGTTAGCTCTCTGATGTCCTGAGGCAGTGTGTGTGTGTGCACACATATATGTATACGTGTGTGTGTGTACATATGCGTATGTGTGTTTGTGTATACATATGTCCCTGGTGGCTCAGATAGTAAAAAATCTTCCTGCAACGCAGGAGATGCAGGTTCAATTCCTGGGTTAGGAAGATCCCCTGGAGAAGGAAATGGTAACTCACTCCAGCATTTTTGCCTGGAGAATTCCAGGCTCCCGTACAGAGGAGCCTGACGGGCTACAGTCCATGGGGTGGCAAAGAGTCGGACACAACTAAGCGACTAACACTTTCACTTACTTTTCTTCATGTGCGTATGTGTATGTGTGTGTGAATATATTTTGTCTAGTGGGAGGACTGGCCCAAATCAACCCATCTGCCACTATCAGAAGCAGAAATCACTCATTACCGAAGTAGGGCCTGGCTGGGGTAAAGTGAGTGAGGCATCCAGGCCCCAAATTTCAGGATGTGCTCACTCTCAGGTCCAGGCAGATGTAGGGCTGGTACCTGTGCATCCTTGGCACCTTGCAAACCTCTCTCTCGTGCCAGTCCTGATCTGCATATGTTTGCAGAGGTTCAACCTGGGCAGACTCTAATACATGAACTTATATCTAGAAAATGGGCAGGGGGATAGGGACTTTGCTTCCTTATTTACTTCTGCTGGTGCTGCTGCTGCTAAGTCGCTTCAGTTGTGTCCAACTCTGTGCAACCCCAGAGACGGCAGCCCACCAGGCTCCCCAGTCCCTGGGATTCTCCAGGCAAGAATACCGGAGTGGGTTGCCATTTCCTTCTCCAAGGCATGAAAGTGAAAAGTGAAAATGAAGTCATTCAGTCATGTCTGACTCTTAGCGACCCCAAGGACTGCAGCCCACTAGGCTCCTCCGTCCGTGGGATTTTCCAGCAAAAGTACTGGAGTGGGGTGCCATTGCTTTCTCCATATTTACTTCTAGGTTGTTTAATTGTTCTTATGTAACCAGATGGGCTTCCTTGGTGGCTCAGACGGTAAAGCATCTGCCTGCAATGCGGGAGACCCAGCTTCAATCCCTGGGTCGGGAAGATCCCCTGGAGAAGGAAATGGCAACCCACTCCAGTACTCTTGCCTGGAAAATTCCATGGACTGAGGAGCCTGGTAGGCTAAAGTCCATGGGGTTGCAAAGAGTCGGACATGACTGAGCAACTTCAATTTCGTGCAACCAGATATTGTTTACTGTGCATCTTACATGCATCCTCTCAAGGGACTCTCATAGCAATCTTAATAAATCGTTCCCATATTCACCTTCAGTTTGCCTAGAAGGAAACAAAAGTACACAGAGATTACGGGAATCTCCTGGCAGTCCAGTGGTGGACTCCATGCTTCCTGTGCAGGGGTCTCAGGTTTGTTCCCTCATCTGGGAACTAAGATTCCAAATGCCATGCAGTGCAGCCAAAATAAAATTTAAAGATAATTTTTTTTAAAGTATATGGAGATTTAGTAATATTATCCATGTTCCTAAAACTGAGAGGGGATGGAGCCAGGTTTTGAACCCAGGCAGCCAGGTTCCTAAGCTTCCACAACACACATAGCCACCAATACTGACTCTAGTTAAAAGCACTAAATTCCATACTTTTGCAATTTTAAAAACATGGTGCAACATAAAATGGAAAATAATGTTTTAATTAATAAATACAAATATGTTCTATATATTAAAAGTCTTCAGCCAGTGGTCGAAGTTGCTTCCAGTCCACCCTGAGGCAGGGGAGAAGCAGGGCCTCGTGGCCCCTTCTTCACTTCCCTGGCCTTTTCACGCTCCCCAGCACAGAGGAAAAATGACCCAAGGCCTATTCTCAGATGTGTCCAGGGGCCAGACCACTGCCCGGGCCACATCGGTCTGCCTGTTGTTACCATGTCAACTCGGGCCTTTGTCCACGACACGGTGCCCGACTCCATTACTCACTCTGTCCTTTCCTGTCCAGCTGTGCCAATAAAATGATTTATCAGCAGGAGCTCAGGACGGGCTGCCAGGTTCTGGGCAGAGGAAGGAGGCATGGGAACTGTTTTATGAAATAAAGGCCTGGCTGCCAAAGGACACAATTCACAGTCTCAAATGCCTCTCCCACACACTCTGGATGTTGCATTCATTCCTTCATTCACTCGTTCATTTATTCAACACATGTTTAACGAGGACCTTGTGCTGAGCCAGACATGTGGGATTCACTGGTAAACAACAGAGGCAAGGCCTCCGCCCCCTGTTTAAAGGTCTGGGGGACGGCAGACGTGGAACAAGTTACTTACAGGTGCATTCAAGTAAGTGGGTGAGCTTATCAAGGCAAGAAGCCAGGGCCTCAATTAAGTGATTTTTTTTTGTCCATATCACACAATGTGTGGGATCTTAGTTCCCCAAACCAGGATTGAACCTGTGCCCCCGGCAGTGGAAGTGCATCATCTTAACCACTGGGTCACCAGGGAGGACCTGAGGAGGTGGTCCTTGAGTTGTGATGGGGCTCAGGCCAGGCTGCCCGAAGATGTGTTACTCTGGCATGCGGATTACTTTAAACTGAAAACAATCAGGGTCCAGAAGTTTCAAGAAGAACCTTTGAACCACCCCCTTACCACCTAAAAGAATTTAAGACAGGAGGCCTGTCTCAGGAAGAAGCTATCACCATATACAACTGTAGTAAATTATTGGATGCAGTGGACAGGGAGGAATCATTTGTCAAAGCCTACTGTCCCTAATGTTTACCAAACATTAACTCTTTTTAGTTCCCTGTGGATGACCTTTCTTCCACTTGAATCTTCAGACCCCTACCTGCTTCTCCTTAGTCCAGAATATACATATATATATATGTATATACACACACACACATATATATAAATCCATATAAACACCTCATCTAGCCTTATTGTCTTTGGAATTCTTCATTATGTAGACTCCCTGTGTGTGTGTGTTCAGTCACTTCAGTCGTGTTCTGTGACACTATGGACTGTAGCCCTCTGGGCTCCTCTGTCCATGGGGATTCTCTAGGTAAGAATACTGCAGTGGGTATCCATGCCCTCCTCCAGGGGATCTTCCCAACCCAGGGATTGAATCTGTGTGTCTTACATCTCCTGCAATGGCAGGCAGGTTTTTTACCACTAGCGCCACCTGGGAAGCCCAGATTCCCCATGCGCATATAATAAATTTGACTTTTTCCTGTTAATCTCCCTTATGTCATTTTAACTGCAGGCAAAAGAACTAAGAGGAGAAAGAAGGGAAATTTCTCCTCCCCAACAGCTGTGATCTGAAGACAGAATAGGAATCAACTCCCCCAGGACAGAGGGGAAAGAGTGCCAGGTAGAGGGTGTGGCAGAGGTAAAGGTCTTGAGGTCAGAAGAAGCTTGGTATTTGTAAAGATATAGTAAGTCTGGGGAAGAAAGCAGAGGGGAAGAAGCTGGGGAGATGAGCAGGGACCAGATGATGCAGAACCTTCCCGGCCCTTGTGAAGAAGTTGGCCTTTATCCAAAACAGCTTGAGAAAGTCACTGGAAGGTTGTAGAGGGAGGCAGGTCAGGATCCTATTTGCATTCTAAGACCACTAAGGAAAACAGATTAGGAGGGGTCTCTGCATAGAATGAGAGAGGCCACTTAGGAACCTACCACAGCACTTTTCAGACTATTTGCAGGGACAAACCATTTTCTCCACAATCCATCACAAAACCAATGCTCTTGTAAAATACAACACAAATTTGCTTGGATGTCACAGCAATGTCAGATTGTTATAAAAGTTTCTAAACACTAAATCCCAGTTTCTCCACTTACTCACTGTGGACCAGTAATACTTTGCTGACTGTCACTAGTCTGTAGATGACAGTTTGAGTAGCACTGGGGTAGCACAAATGAGGTTGCCAAGCCAGACTCTGGCGTCCAAAAAGAAAACAACTTTATCTTCTAGAACCTAGTTGAGCTTCTGGCGCCTGGTCTCTGACCAGCCTGACATAGGAAATGTTCTGACCCTTCAGGGCTCAGACCAGCCTAGAGGTTACCACTTACACATCTGAGTGCTTATTCTCCTCTACTCCCTTCTCAGTCCTCTCCTCCCGTCCCCATTCTGGGAACTCCTGCACACACCAGCCTGGATGGTCTTGAGAGAGCAGGCACTGCTTTGTTTCGTCTTCATCTGCCTCTGCCTGGTGCCCCTTCCTGCGCTGGACATAACGTGTCCTTCTTGGTCCTTGAGCTTATCCACTGTCCTGCAGCGACCAGCATTGGGGTGACGCTGTGTCCCCCTTCAGTCCTCACCTGCTCAGCTCATCACTGCATCCTCTGCCACACAAGTTCCTGCATCCTGGGACCGGTTCTGCCTCTGGACCTCCCTCCTTACCTCCTTCCTTGCCACTGGCTCCTTCCCACTCTCTCTGAGACCACACACAACCCACATGATTTTGGCCAGCTTTCCTTCTTCCCGGCACACCTCACAGCCACCACGACCACTAGCTTTCTTGCCATTGAGCAGAGCAAGGCTGCTGGTCATCAGAGATCACAGGGAGTCAACAAGTCACAGGCACCCCTTGACCCTTGGGTCTCTGTACTCACAATGGTGTTCCCAGCAGTCAACTTAAGGAGGTGGAGCAAATACGTTTATATAAAATTCTCTCTCTGCTTCTCTCCATCTCTTGCTCTCTCTCAAGCTCTCTCTCTTCTACCTTCCCTCCTTTCCTCTCTCCATCTATCGCTCTTCCTGTTTATTCCAGTCTCTCTTCTCTTTTCCTCTCCCTCCCTCTGTTCCTCCTCCCCTCACTACCTACACTTTCTTCTCCTCTGCCCCTCTGCCTCATCTCCTCTCCCTCCTCCTCTTCCAACTCACCTCCCACCTGGCCTCTAATTAGAGGTGAGAGAAGAATTGGACCTGGCTGATGTTGGTTTTCTGAATCTTTCTGCTCAGAGCTGGATCAATCTTCCGGATTAAAGAGATGATGAATCACCACCCTTACTATCAGCTCTCTTCTGCCACCCGTACCCTGGGGGAAGTGATTGATATGAGTGATGCTCACCAATATTTCCAATTCCTCCTCTTCCAAGTGCTCCTCTGCTCTTTTTAATTAGACATGGTCCTACAAATTGCTGTGGCCAGAAAAACTGTCAGGAGCAACACCTGTCGCTTCTGGGTGGAAGCATCTCAGAGTTGTTGGACAATTTTCCCTTTTTCCTCCTCCTGCAGCAATCACAGAAACATGTTCCCTTGGTATGGGAGATTCATAAGATCAAAGCAGCCTGGAATGTTGAACCAGTCATGGAGTACAGCTGTCCCTGGGCGTCACCAAGATTGAAGCAGACTCTGTGAGCACAAAATTTTGTTTTGAACCCACTGGTTGCCTGTCACAGAAGCATAGCATTGCCTGCCCTGACTAACATACTATGTTGCTGGCCCAAACAGTGGATGGTGAAACTGAAAAGGAAAAGCACTCAGTAGCTAATAGCTCTGCAGGTCATCTTCCAGAGGAGGTTGTGGCCATTCTCCATGCCCTAAATAATGGTGACCTATTTTGTAAAGGTGGTGGCAGCAAAGATGACAGAAGTGGATAGACTGGATACAATGTGAAATGAGACAAGCCTCAGTGATGGACTAGCCCGAGAGGATGAGGAGAGGGGTATGTCAGGTTGTGCCCTGATTTCTGGCCCAAGGAATCAGGAATATAGAGCCATTAGATGAGATGCAGAGGACCATGCCAACCACATTTCTTGGTCCCAAGAGCTCTGAACATGGCCCTTTACAGCAGCTGAAACAAACAGCCTTCATTTTGGGCACTCTGCTGATTCCAGCTTGCAGGCTTGAGGCTGAGCTTTCTCGGTTGTGTGGCAGATGCTCCAAGGAAGAGCCAACAGGACTGTGCTGTAATCATTGCCATTTATAACCATCAGGAAAATACCAAACTACAAGGAGGACTGCTGAATTCCAAAAACCACTGGTATTTGAACACGTGACAGAGCTGCCAGTGCTGAGGGTTTGATGGATGGAGAAGGCAAAGAAGAGTGTCTCATTTAATCGTTCATTGTACAACTAATTACCTGGCTTTCATTCATCAACACAGGATGTTTAAAAAGAAGAAGTCCTGAACTTGAGATCCAGAGGCCTGGGTCTTGGTTCCAATTCTGTCATTCATGACCCTGGGCCAGGCATTCCCCTCTCTGGGTTTCCCCAGCCCTACATGCAGAGGTCCTTCAGCAGGCTCCTGTACGCTCCTTGGAGATCCATGAATGGGCCTTAGGGATCCCTGGAAATTATATTCAGGACACTGTTTGAGTGTGCAGATGTCCATATATTGAAGAAGAGGGTCCATACCTTTCATCAGATCCCCAAAGAATTCCATGACTTGAAAAAAATTTTAACTGCTGAAAGAGGAGATGGACACACCAGAGGGTTGTGGGGAATGAGGTGAAAGGAGGTGGCAGGAGCCAAATCATGAAGGACTTCTCGAGTCATGCTAGGGAGCCTGGCACCATCCAAAATGAACACAGGAACCCTTTCTGGATCTCTTTTCCAAACATACCCAGGCAAGCCAGAACAACAAAACAATATTCAGGGACAGGGCAGACAGAGAATACCTGGATCACCCTTGTGCATATTCATCTACCAGGCATTTGTTGGACACCTGTTGTGGGCTGGGACCAGATACTACAGGCTGCAATGTTGTGATTAAAAAAAAAAGTGAATGGGACAAATGGGCAGAGGAGTGTGTGTGTGTGTGTGCACTGGTGTGTGACTGAGTCTGTGTGTGTGTGTCTGTTTATGCGTGTGCTTTTCTGTGTATCTGAATATATGTCTCTGTGTGTGTCTGCATGTGTCTGTGTGCACTGCTGTATGACTGAATGTGTATGTGAGTCTTTGTGTGTGTGTCTCTGAATATATTTCTGTGTGTGTGTGCACTGCTGTATGACTAAGTGTGTATGTGTGTCTTCGTGTGTGTGTCTCTGAATACGTCTCTGTGTCTGTGTGCACTGCTGTATGACTGAGTGTGTATGTGTGTCTTCGTGTGTGTGTCTCTGAATACGTCTCTGTGTCTGTGTGCACTGCTGTATACTGAGTGTGTATGTGTGTCTTCGTGTGTGTGTCTGAATATGTCTCTGTGTCTGTGTGCACTGCTGTATGACTGAGTGTGTATGTGTGTCTTTGTGTGTGCATATCTGAATATATGTCTCTGTGTGTCTGTGTGCATTGCTGTATGACTGAGTGTGTATGTGTGTCTTCATGTGTGTGTCTCTGAATATATGTCTCTGTGTATGTCTGTGTGCACTGCTGTATGACTGTGTATGTGTGTCTTTTTGTGTGTGTCTCTGAATATATGTCTCTATGTGTGTCTGTGTGCACTGCTGTATGACTGAGTGTGTATGTGTGTCTTCGTGTGTGCATCTCTGAATATATTTCTCTGTGTGTGTCTGTGTGTCTCTACGTATACATGTGTGTCTCTATGTGTGTTTGCATGTGTGTGAGTCTTAGTGTGTATCTCTGTGTCTGGGAATGTGTGTTTGTGTTTGTATCTCAGCATGTGTCTGTGTATGTGTCTCTGTGTATATGTGTCCATGTATGTGGCCTGTGGAGCAGCTGCGGGCTGGGAGCCCCATCATAAGCTCTTCTCCATCACAGCCTGACTCCGAAAAGCTCCCAGAAACGGCTTGCATCAAGTTAGGAAGAGCTGACACTAAAGCTGCAAGGCACACAAGAAGGATGCCAGGGAGCGACAGTCTGGGAACCAAAAAGTCATGTTCCTAAAACACAAGCCTGTTTAGCAGAGGCTGGCTGCCCTAGTACTCCTTGGGTCTCCTGTCTCCAACACTGCTGACAGCCAGCCCTGTGCTGCTAAGATCTGAAAGCTTGCTGGATGTGGAATCCCTAGATGTCTCCACTCCATGCTAAAAAAACCTACACTGTCATCCAAAATTTGAGCTGCAAAAACTAAAAAGTTCTTGGTACATCTAGTTACTGCAAACTGAAAAGGCTTTGAATATCAGGTGCCTTTCACCAGCAGAAAGCTGTGGGACACTGGCCTCGATCTGAAAACGGTGAGTCTAGACAGCAGAGCACAGGGAAGTAGGGAGGGAGCGCCAGGAGCAAGGGCCTTAGGGTCAGGATGGACAGGTTCGAACCAGTGACTGATGCGCGCCTCAGTCTCCTCCTTTGTCAAATGTGAACAGCAATAGCACTGACCTCTGAGGGCTGTGTGAGAGTTCAGTGAGTTAAAATGCAAAAGGACTTGCATAGCAAAGGGGACTTGCAAAAGGACTGGTACATAGTAAGCACTAAATGAATACCTTCTATTGTTATTTTTTATTATTGTTGTTGTTCATGAAAAATGATTTCCTCATAGTCATTTGAAACTGTACATTGCTGGGGAGGAGAAAGAGAGGGAGGGAGGGGTGGAGAGCAAAGAAGACAAGAAAATAAGATGTTACACATCTAGCCATTAATGATACCAGGCAAGAGAAGGGTACATCAATTTTTATGACACATTAATATAAATATTTTATCATATGAGAACTAGCTTAGGCTATAATATATATATCTTTTTCTCAACTGTAAGGCATTTCTTTTTTCTTTTCTAAATTAATTATGCCATGTTTCACTTAGAAGAAAAGAAAGAAGGAAGGAAAGAGGAGGGGAAGGGAGGGGGGCAGAACTTGGCAGAAATCCTCCCTCCCCCGCACCCCTCCACGTGGTGAATGACATGCCGGTGCACCAATCCGTGTAGTTGTTTTATAGGCTCCTAAGGATCTGCCTTTCATCAGCTTCTTCAGGCTGCTCGAAAACAATCCTTGAAGCAAGTCTTCTCAGCTCCATCTGACAGCCAAATAGGCTGAGGCTAGAAGTTAAGTGACTTGCCGCAAAATAACAATAGATGATATTTACAAGGCCAAGCCCCAGCTCCTCTGATACCCTGCCTGGGAGCACGCCTCTGAAAAGTCTCCACTTGTCCATTCAGCCAGCAGCACTGGGAGTCCCACTCCACGCCTGGCCTTGCGATCCTCACATCAGACACAGAAATAAATAAGCTAGTCCTCTTTCATTGGGGCAGGTTATAGTCTGGTTTCAGGAGGTATTCTGAAGGGCTTTCTCCCAGAGGGACCTCTTTTTTAAAATTTTTTATTTATTATCTTTGGCTGTGCTGAGTCTCCGTTGTTGCACGGGCTTTTCTCTAGTTGTGGCGAGCAGGGGCGACTCTCTTGTTGCGGTACACAGGCTTCTCATTTTGATGGCTTCTCTTGTTGCAGCACACGGCTCCAGGGCACGTGGGTTCAGTAGTCATGGCTCCCAGGCTCAACAGTCGTGGTGCATGGGCTTAATTGTTCCACAGCAAGTGGGTTTTTCCCAGATTGGGGATTGAACCTGCGTCTCCTGCATTAGCAAGCAAATTCTTGACCACTGAGCCAGCAAGAAGCCCTAGAGTGACCTTCTGAGACACAAGGAAGCCGAGGCCCCAGGGCCTCAGGGTCACACAGTCCCGTGGGGGAGTTCTGACTCCTCCACCTCCTGCTGTGTGATCTTGGGAACTCAATCAACCTCTCTGAGAGACTTTTCCCCAAATGTCAGATGAGGATGGTGATGATGACAGTGCCCAGTTCACAGGGCTGTTGTGAGTCTTACATAAAACATTTCCTACAGAAACACTTCGCCTGTTCTCGAAGAGATGCCTTCTGAAAGGCAAAGTTGATAGATTTCCTCCCTGATGGGTCTGAATATCTTGAAAGGAGATTTAGACAATTGGCAAAGAGTTGAGGGCTGAGTTAGTGGAAAGTACATAGATAACAAAGCCAAGGGAAAAACAAGGCAATTATTAACTTCAGAGAGAACAAAAGACGTTGCAGGAAGGGAAAGTAATGAGTTGACTATATCAGCACCAGCAGCGCACACCACTTACAGCCCGGGTAAAATAAACACTGAATATTGATCCAAGAGAAATTACAGTGGATCTGGGGGAAGGGGGCACATGTGTAGGAGGGCACAGGTGGGGCTGAGGAAGGAATGCTAACTCCTCACCTTCCACAGTGGAGAAGCCAAGGGGTAAAGTCTAGAATGGAATCATCAAGAAGTCACGATACAAGCAGGCTACTTAGAGACGTACAGGTAAATAACCCACCCAAAGGTCAAAATGGTTGCTTCGGGGGAGAGGGAAGGGAAGAAAGGGGTCAAGAGGCTGTTGTTTTATATGACATGCTTTGCAGAGCTGCCTGAATCTAAACAAGGATTTCTCTACCTCAGCATCAGTGACATTTGGGAAGCTGCTGATGCTTTGTGTTGGGAGACATTCCGTGTACTACAGGATGCTTATCAGCCTCTCTGGCCCTTACCCACCAGATGCCAATAGCAGATAACACCCCCATCCCCAGCTGTGACAACCAAAAATGTCTCCAGACATTTCCAAATGTCCCCAGGGGGTAACACACATTCACGCGCGCGCACACACACACACACACACACACACATTGAGAATCACTAATCTAAATTAAGCATATGTATCAGTTTACTTCAGTCCAGTTGCTCAGTTGTGTCTGACCCCAGTTTGCGACCCCAGGGACTGCAGCGTGCCAGGCTTCCCTGTCCATCACCAACTCCTGGAGCTTATTCAAGCTCATGTCCATTGAGTCGGTGATGCCATCCAACCATCTCATCCTCTGTCGTCCCCTCTCCTCCCACCTTCAATCTTTCCCAGCATCGGGCATGTATAATTTAATTTTTTAAGTTTTTTATAAAGTGTTTAATGCAGTGACAGATGCCTAGTTAGTGCTTAATAAATGGTAGCAAGGATTGTGACTTCCTTGACCTTGCTGAGGCTGCCTTCTCAATCCACGACAGGCGTTCCCTGCATCACCACAGGAGACAAGCCATGCTCCAGTGAGCTCCTAATCCTTCACACTTGCATACAATACCACTGCCGCCAATCATATTAGTGCTGATGACAATAAGCAAATACTATCTCTGGGCCTGGCACAGCACGAGGCACACAAGAGGGTTAGTGCATCCATTCCTGTCAAGCAATACCTAGCTGCCAGGCTCTTGTACATAATCAGCGTTAATTTCATCCTCACAAGTGGGAGAGGGAGGGAGGAGGATTGTTTTCCTCGGGTTACTGTGACAAAACTGAGGATCAGAGAAGCGAAGCAACTTGCCTAAGTCACAAAGCTAATAAGTGGAAAGGCCTTAGCCTCAAACTTAATTCTTTCCAACTCTAAGGCAAGTCAACCCCCACCATAATTGGGATCACACCTTGCTGTGCATCAAAGTCACTGGCGAGCTTTTAAAAAATAATGATGCCAGGACTCTATCCCAGTGGCCCAAAATCTGTAGTGGTGGGGCCCAGGCATTTGCATTTTTAAAAACTTCCCCAGGTGACCCTGATGCACAGGGAAAGATGAGAACAAAAGCCCTAGATCAGTGTTTCTCAAACTGCAAGGTGTAAGTGAATCCCTCATGGACATTGTTAAAATGCAGATTCAGCAGATGTGAGGCAGGGCCTGGGACTCTGCATTTCTAACAAACTCCCAGTAACACTCCTACTGGTACACAGGCCACATTCTGAGCAACAAAGCTTGAACCTGCTGCATGTCCTCACCTGCCAGGAGGGTTAGGAGTTCCCAAGGGAAAAGGTAAACACTGAATTTCTTCTCCTGGGAACAACGACGACAATAACACCACCATTTACTGACTATTTGCTGTGTGTCAAACACTGTGCTAAATATGTTTTAAATAGATGAGCTCATTTAAACTTCATAATAACCCTATGTGGTAGTTGCTTCTATTGTCATTTCTTTTTCAGGTGATGAAACAGAGACACAAAAAATTAAACTTGTTCAAGAGCACTACAGTTTGCAAAGTAGCCAAAATTCATACCTGAGTATCTCTTAGAACTGTTGATCTCTGGTTATCCTGCCTACCTTAATTCAATGCCATTCTCCACTTATGCTGTGCAACCTTAGGCAAACCACTTGACCTCTCTAGTTTCATATGTTCCAATTGAAAACTGAGCAAAAAAGGCCATCCCTAGATAACTCACATCAGGAAGATACATTTTGATGTCAATTAAGAACACTTCCTGAATGTGGCATTCACTCTTCAAAGATGCAGCATGTTACAAATAACCTTTCTGAGAGCTGGAGGTGGGGGAGGATGTTTTGTTTTTAACCTTGAGCAGGTAGGGGGATTCTGGACCCTGGGAACACAACTGTGTGAGGGGCTATGAAGCCGATAGGCATACCTGCAGAAGAAGATAAGGTTTTCACCATCTCCAGTGACTGGAAGCTTATTAAGGATGGGTAGCGGGAGAGATGCTATCTCCCCAGCTTAAACATCAGCCGGTTCATCTCTGGCAGTGACTCAGCCTGGGCAGGGGGAAAGGCAGCAGGGCGACCAATCACAACACATCCTGGTCTCCAAAGAAGCTGAGACGCCCACCCACACCTGGCGGGGCTGAGCGTCCACTCAGGTGTGGATGAGCAGTCCTAACCTTTCAGGGAAATTAGGTGAGTTGCAGGTTCAAACTCTTTCTCAAGGAAGAATTTACATCCAAAATGACAGAGGCAAGAGATGGAGCCAGAAGCCCCGTTCCAGCACCTTCCAGCTGTGTGAGCCTGCCAGGTCACTGTACCTCTTGGAGCCTCGGTTTACTCCTCAGTAAAAAAGGGCTTCCCCAATGGCTCAGCAGGTAAAGAATCCACCTGCAATGCAGGTGACACAGGAGACTCAGGTTTGATCCCTGGGCCTGGAAGATCCCCTGGAGAAGGAAATGACAACCCACTCCAGTATTCTTGCCAGAAAAATCCCATAGACAGAGGAGTCTGGTAGGCTACAGTCCAAAGGGCACAAAGAGTCAGACATGACTGACCACTAAGCATGCAAGCACAAAAAAAGAGTCCATCTCTTTTTGAGTGAAGAAGTGATGTGCCTTCTTCTTTGGGTTGTTTGAAAGTTTTCTAAATGACAATATGTATTTTGCATGGACCTGGTTGTATAAAACAAGTCCAGGTGGTACCTGAACTGATATGTTAATTCTAACAGTTATGTGTTGATTTTATGTGCATCAGGAAAAAAAATGTATAAAAACACATATAGTTATTGTGGGCTTTCCCGGTGGCTCAATGGTAAAAAAATAAAAATAAAAAATAAAAAAATCCACCTGCAGTGCAGGAGACACAGGAGATGTGGATTGGAAAGATCCTCTTAGCTGGGAAAATCCTATGAACAGAGGAGCGTGGCAGGCCCTGTCCATGGGGTTGTGAAGAGTTGGACACAACGGAAGCAACTGACCACCGCTACCACAGTTACTGTATTACTGTTGGTTTCTCTTACCTCCATCTGCTTTATTTCATCTCAAATCAGATATCACCTTCAGACACTGTATAAAAGCACTATTTCATTTATTGTGTGTCTCCTTCTCACTAGTCATCAGAGGTTTTCTCTTTTGGTGCGCTGATGTACTCCTGTGCCCAAAATAGTGTCTGCTATAATATAGGTGCTCAGTAAATATTTACTGAATGCATATCAAACCATGAATTCACTTGATATGATTGCTTGGGGTTGGGTCAAGTTACTTTGGTTTTCAGTTTTGGTTTTTAAGTAAACAGACTTAAAAGAATAGTCAAGATGGCATGCAAAAAGCCCAAAGTGAGGGGACCACCAGGCTGCAGATACTTAAATCACTTGGTAGCACCACCAGAGTGCCAGGGGGCATTGGCTGCCATGACAGCAGTGGCACTTGAGGGGACAGAGGAGTGGCTCCAGGTGAATGCCAGAGCTCCACATCACCCACTTATAACATAATGGAATCCCTCCCAGTCCTGCCCTGTTTCCCAGCACTCCTGTGGGAACCAAGTGAATTAACCAAGTGGAACTGTTCTGCAACCTTCAAGAGCTACTGACACAGTAGTGAAGCGCTGTTACTATATAAACACTCTGGGTGTCACCCAGCCTGACCAGCACAAGGATCTCAATTCATTCCCAGGGTAGGTGTTCTCCAAGGGGAGTCTGAGTGGCTCTGGGGTGAAGCCAGACTTGCATTCAAGTCCCAGCAGTGCCACTTGGCACCGGTGCGGTCTCAACAGTCTCTGGACCTCGTTTTCCACACTCAACAAATATTTTTGGCTGTATGTTTATAAAATAGGGATAGCATAGCTGCACTGAAAAACAACTGATCCATAAGCAGCAACAGTAGGTCTTAGGTCTCTGAAACAACCTATTATGTCCATGTACAGATGGGGAAACTGAGGCCTGGGAGATGGGATGATTATAATCCTATAGCTAACAAGAGATGGAGCCTTGCCTCACACTCGGGCAGATAACCAAACTCCAAGGTTGTTTACACTAAGCTACACTGCCTCCCTTTTAAAAATGATGTGGGTATCTACAGCTATTGTCTTTATTCATTTATCGAAAAAACATCTATAAGCAATGACTGCATGCCTGGTACCAAACTAGTCACTGAGGAATGAATGTCATGAATTGGACAAGTTCCCTGCTCTCAGAGGGGAAGCCAAGAGTAAATAGCAGATGCTACAAAGAACAAATGGATATGGGGGCTCATTCTGATGGTCAAGGAAAACCTCTCTGAAGATGAGACAGAGTGATCAGCAGGGATCCAAAGAGGTTTTAGGAAGGGAATTCCAGAAGGAAGTAGCAGTTAGTGCCAAGGTCCATGCAGGGGATAGGCTTGACATATTCAAGAGAAGGCAGGGGTGGCTGGAGCAACAGTGAGTCAAGAAGAACCAGGAATGGCCGATAGGGAGCAGATCAGGTAGGGTTCTATGGGCCTGAGTCGTCAGTGTTTATTCTAAGTGCAGGCGGAAGCCTTTGGGGATTTCCCTGGTGGTTTAGGGGTTAGGAGTCTGCACATTCACTACAAGGGACATGGGTTCGATCCCTGTTCAGGGAATTAAGACCCTGCAAGCCGAATGGAACTGAAACACTGAAACTGAAGTCGCTCAGTCGTGTCTGACTCTGCAAACCCATGGACTGTAGCCCACCAGGATCCTCCATCCATGGGATTTTCCAGGCAAGAGTACTGGAGTGGGGTGCCATTTCCTTCTCCAGGGGATTTTCCCTATCCAGGGATTGAACCCAGGTCTCCCGCATTGCTGGCAGACGCTTTACTGTCTAAGACACCAGGGAAGTCCAAATGGTGTAGCTTAAATAAATAAATAAAATTTTTTTAAAAAGGAAGTGTTTGGAGGTTTAAGCAATTAAGTCACACATCTTATTTAAGATTTTTCTAGAGCAATATGGATTAAAGGGGGGAAAGGGTAGAAGCTGAAACATTAATGGAGAGACTGTAACAGTTGTTGGTACAAGAAATGACGGTAGAAATGAAGGCTTATGTCCACCAAAAACCACATACAGGAATGTCCACAGCAGCATTATTCATAACAGACATAAGCCAGAAACAAGTCACAGGCCCATCAACAGTAGAATGTATAAACAGACTGTAGGACATTCATCCACTGGAATACTACACAGCAGTGAAAAGGGGGAGACTACCACTACTCACAAAAACATGGAAGAATCTCCCAACACAATGTTGAGAAGCCAGGCAAAAAACAGTACATGCTATTTAGTTCTATTAATAGGAGTCAAAATGGACAGAATCAATCTACGGTGATGGGGGCTGGGGAGTGGTTACCTGTGGGATGATACCAACTGGTAGGGGAGCCAGCTGGCCTCTGAGAAATGCTCTCTAGTTTGCTCCACATGGTGGTTATACCAGTGTACTGGTATGTAAAATTCACGAGATCTTAGGATCTAAAGATCACCTAAGATCTTAAACAAGAGAAACAGTCAAAAGAAAAAATGATGATAGAGTGGGTCAGGCTGGCAGCAGGGAATGAACTCGACAGGTCCCTCTCTTAGGATTCTGAAAGTGAAATTGGCCTGGGACTCTGTCCTCTGACTTGTGAACTGTACTCTATCCCATAACTGAGGCTGCTTCCCAAATGAAAGATGACTCTGAGGCACCCACAGCCAAAAGAAACAGGATTCCCCAAGGTGTTGGAAATCCCCAGCAAGAGACCCAGAACAATGAGGTCTGGCTCCTCACTCTGCCCACTGAGCCAGGAGGGCTTGGGCTATGGAGGAGGAAAAGCTTGATCCCATCTAAAGAAGCCACTGTGGACAACCCTGGCCGCTTTTAAACAACTTTCCATCTCTGTCAACCCAAGAGCTGCATCAGACCTGGAGAAACTGGGCATTCAGGCTCGACTTCTGCCTGTTTTCACCCTGAGCTGCATGCATTGTGTTCAGTGAGAAGGATTGCAGGTCAGGGCCCTGCTGCTCAGGGAAGCCTCCAGAAAGGCTCCCATGGCCCAGTGGAAGATGGGCTGGGAGGTGTTTGGCATCCTTGCTGTAAGATGTGTCTTTAATATCTCTTTAAAACTTTAGGAAATTTTTTAAAGCATCGAGAAGAAAAAATGCATTATGTATACAATGATGATACACACACAGACACACAGACACACACATATATAAGGGCTTCCCAAGTGGTTCAGTGGTGAAGAATCAGCCTGAAAAGCAGGAGACAAGGGTTCAATCCCTGGCTCAGGAAGATCCCCTGGAAGAGAGAATGGCAACCCATTCTAGTATTGTTGCCTGGAAAATCCTGTGGACAGAGGAACCTGGCAGGCAGGGCAGACAGTCCTCAGGGTAGAAAAGAGTCAGACATGACTGAAGCGACTGAGCGTACACACATATATGCACACACACACAAATGGGGTCCCTTCTCAACTGCCTCTCTTTACTTCATAACTGATTTGGACTGTCTTCCAGGGCTGTTTGAGAGGCTTCAAGTGCATCTGTTTTATTAGCTCCATGTAATGTGTGTGTTAGTCCCTCAGTCGTGTCCAACTCTTTGTGACCCCACGGACTGTAGCCCTCCAGGCTCCTCTGTCCATGGGATTCTGCAGGCAAGAATACTGGAGTGGGTTGCCATTTCCTTCTCCAGAGGATCTGCCCAACCCAGGGATCGAACCCAGGTCTCCTGCATTGCAGGTGGACTCTTTACCATCTGAGCCACCAGGAAAGCCCTTATGAGCTCCATAATAAGGTAGTCATCAATAAAGCTGGAATGCACTTGTTATGCACTGTTCCAAGCCCTTCTCATGTCTTTACACCTTTACTCCTCACCTCAACCCCATGAGGTCAGTTCTATAATTATCATCTCCGTTTTACACATGAGGAGCCTGAGGCTCTCCAGAGGCCAGCCCAAGGACAGGACATGGTGCTGTCTTAAATACATGTGCATCTGACATTCAGGTCTGCCTTTGATAGCACGTGTGACAGTAAACAAATAACCAGGGGTCAGACTGGTAAGACTATTTCCTTAAGCTAAACGCCTGGTTGTGGAATGGCTAGAGTGGAAAGCTAAGCTCCCCCACCTAATTAACTGCCCTCCAGGAAGGTTGTGTCATTGACTCTCCCACCACCAGAGTGAGAACTGTCTGCACAAACCTCCTGTTTGTTTAAACCTCAACCAGGAGTGACTCCCCACCCTCTCTCTCTCTCTTCTTGAACACACAGTGCACCACTTGTGGAAGCCAACTACCAAACCACAGGTTTCCAGAAAGCAGAAATCACAACATTCTCCTCTTTATACTCCAAGCTCCAGCGCCTAGGGGAAGGCATTCGCCTTGGGAAAAAGCCATGTCCTTAAAGTAAAGAACAGATTCTCATCTCCCAGCCTTGGCACATGCTGTTTCCTCTGTCTGGGTCACTCTTTCTCCACTCTCACTCCTATTTACACTCAGAGCTTCAGATTTGACATCTTCGCCACCACCACCAGGAGACCTTCCTTGCTTCCCCACGTGGGCCAGGATGACTTCTTGGTACCTCTGCACCTCCAGTTTTACCTCCAACAACATATTAATAACATGGACCACATCACATTACATCAAATTGCATCAGATCAAAGTCACCCTCATTATTGTGCTAACTCTAAGAAACCTATGACCAACCAAGACAACATATTAAAAAGCAGAGACATTACTTTGCTAACAAAGGTCCATCTAGTCAAATCTATGGTTTTTCCAGTAGCCATGTATAGATATGTGAGTTGGACTACAAAGAAAGCTGAATGTCGAAGAATTGATGCTTTTGAACTGTGGTATTAGAGAAGACTCTTGAGAGTCCTTTGGACTGCAAGGAGATCCAATCAGTCCATTCTAAAGGAAATCAATCCTCAATATGCATTGGAAGGACTGATGCTGAAGCTGAAACTCCAATACTTTGGCCACTTGATGTGAAGAACTAACTCATTTGAAAAGACCCTGATGCTGGGAAAGATTGAAGGCGGAGGAAAAGGGGACGACAGGGGATGAGATGGTAGGATGGCATCACAAACTCAATGGACATGAGTTTGAGAAAACTCTGGGAGCTGGTGATGGACAGGGAGGCCTGGTGTGCTTCAGTCCATGGGGTCACAAAGAGTTGGACATGACTGAGCGACTGAACTGAACTAATCTAAGAAACACTCTGAGCCAATGTTTTCCCTCTTCTCTGACAGCTTTGTTAAGATATAATTCACATCCATACAATTCACCTATTGAACCTGTATAACTCCATGGGTTGTGTACATTTTCAGATCACCACAGTCCTTTTTAAAAACATTTTCATCACCCCCAAAAGAAACCCTGTACCCATTAGGTATCACCTCTCTGTTCCTCTGTCCCTCACCCTTAACCCAGTCACAGGCAACCACTAATCCACTTTTGACCACCATAGATTTCCCTATTCTGAAGTTTTATTTGAATGGAATCATATAACATGTGAACTGATGTGACTGGCTTCTTTCACTTAGCATAGTATTTTCAGGTTCATTAATATTATAGCATGTGTTGCTACTTTATTCCTTCTTGTAGTAGGATAATACTTCATGGTAGGGATAGACCACATTTTGTTTATCTATTCATCAGCTGATGAACAGAGTACATCATGAGAAATGCTGGACTGGAAGAAACACAAGCTGGAATCAAGATTGCTGGGAGAAATATCAATAATCTCAGATATGCAGATGACACCACCCTTATGGCAGAAAGTGAGGAGGAGCTAAAAAGCCTCTTGTTGAAAGTGAAAGAGGAGAGTGGAAAAGTTGGCTTAAAGCTCAACATTCAGAAAACGAAGATCATGGCATCTGGCCCCATCACTTCATGGGAAATAGATGGGGAAACAGTAGAAACAGTGTCAGACTTTGTTTTTTTGGGCTCCAAAATCACTGCAGATGGTGACTGCAGCCATGAAATTAAAAGGCGCTTACTCCTTGGAAGAAAAGTTATGACCAACCTAGATAGTATATTCAAAAGCAGAGACATTACTTTCCGACTAAGGTCCGTCTAGTCAAGGCTATGGTTTTTCCTGTGGTCATGTATGGATGTGAGAGTTGGACTGTGAAGAAGGCTGAGCGCAGAAGAATTGATGCTTTTGAACTGTGGTGTTGGAGAAGACTCTTGAGAGTCCCTTGGACTGCAAGGAGATCCAACCAGTCCATTCTGAGGGAGATCAACCCTGGGATTTCTTTGGAAGGAATGATGCTAAAACTGAAGCTCCAGTACTTTGGGCACCTTATGCGAAGAGTTGACTCATTGGAAAAGACCCTGATGCTGGGAGGGATTGGGGGCAGGAGGAGAAAGGGACGACCGAGGATGAGATGGCTGGATGGCATCACAGACTCAATGGACGTGAGTCTGAGTGAACTCCGGGAGTTGGTGATGGACAGGGAGGCCTGGCGTACTGCGATTCATGGGGTCGCAAAGAGTCGGACACGACTGCGCGACTGAACTGAACTGAACCTTCTGTCTATTGTGAATTATGTTTTTATGTGGACATATGTTTTTTATATGCCCAAGAGTCACAATGCTTTCTTATCCCTTTACTTCTATTTATTTAAAAAGCACTTTTGGACCCATTTATACATCAATTTTTTATCACATATAACTCTGGCACATGTTTTCTTTTAAAAAAGAAGCATAATACATCGGCTAAGATAGTCCAAAAATGTTTTCAGTACAAAGCCTGGATCTTTTAAATCATTTTAAAAACCAGTGTCCATGTTTTCCTATAAGCTGTGGTCCTGTGTGCCATGAAAAGCACTAGCAACATAAGAACTCTCAAAACAGAGCTCCACCGTCATTTCCAGGCAAGGCTAACCGCATCCTGACTGCTGCTGGTCAATGGTGATTTCACACCCTTGATCGTCAAGATGCATCCTGGCAACTTCCCTGGTGGTCCAGTGGTTAAGACTCCATGCTTCCAATTCAGGGGGCACAGGTTCAATCCCTGGTTGGGAAACTAAGATCCCACAAGTCAAGGTGTGGTCAAAAAAACAGATGCATTCCCCTCTGAAGAGGTTAATACATGGCAAAATGTATACCTTAGAATTTATGAAATACAGTCATTTCCTGTCTGCTTGTCTATATCTCATACAAAAGATCACAAGTGTTTTGAAGACAAGAACCGATCTTATCTACTCTTGTACTCATTCCCACACTTAATCAACAGGAATATTTGAAACACCTTGCCCATACATAATACATTCTTAATGAAAATGTATTAAATGAATGAATGTTGACTTATTTTGGAAAATGGAGTTCACCTCCTACCTGGGGGACCACCATCAATTTGTTTCATCTCTCTGAGTTCCCACCTGTGAGATGAGGGAAGCAGTAAGGATGAAAATGAGCTAACCTGTGCAATGCACCCAGGAGAGTCCCCAGCACAGAATGGGCTACTGGAAAATACTTGTGGAATCAAAGCATGAATAACTGAATGAGAAAATAGTTATTATTGCAACTAAAACTGATAACCCACTTTCCTGTGTGCTAGACACTGCTGAATGCACTTTATGTATGTGAACTCCTTTGTATAACCCCTCATTTCATCCTCACAATGAGTTTATAAGGTATGGATTAATAGTGTGTGTGTGTGCTCAATTGCTCAGTCGTGTCCAGCTCTTTGCAATTCCATGGACTGTGGCTTGCCAGACTCCTCTGTCCATGGAATTTCCCAGGTAAGAATACTGGAGTGGGTTGCCATTTCCTTCTCCAGGGGATCTTCCCAATCCAGGGATCGAACCCTCATTTCTTGAGTCTCCTGCATTGGCAGGCAGATTCTTTACCACTGAGCCACCAGGGAAGCCCTAGGCACCAATACTGTCCCCAGTTAAATGAGGATGGTGACAAATGAGAAAACTTGAGGCATGGAGCAGTAACTCAGTGAATACATGAATACAAGAATGAACGAATGTTGACTTACATTAAAATCCCAGTCATCTGGTCTCTATAGAGGGGTGATCTGACAGTCCTTCCACCTCTCTGAGCCCCACCTCTACCTGTAAAATGGGGAAGTAAATCACTGCACCTACAATCACAGAGAGGTGCTGAGGAGGAAGTGCGACTGTATGCATCAAGAAAGCACCTGGCTAAGGTGCAAAATGGGCAAAATGCAGCTGGCACATTTGATAGGAAATCCCTTCCTTTCTTGGCCAGGTGACCTTGGGCAAGTCACATAACTTCTCTGAACCTCATTTCCTCAGCTGTAAAATTGGGTTATGAGTACCCCCACACCCCCAAGGTGGTGATGAGGGAGCCTGCAGTCAAACCTGCAAAGTCGTTTAGCTCAGCCAGTGATTGCCTCAGAGAAAGCCTCATGATGGATGAGTGGCCCTCACCCAGCCGGACCTGCTTTCCAGGACAGCTCACCGGCCAAAACGGACTCCTTGGACGCAAACCCAAAACATCCCTGCAGCACCAACCTTTCAAGCTGTCAGACAGGCGGGGCACAACCCAGTGCGGGCACTCTTGCTTCCCCAGATGAATAAATCATTACGGGAGAGTGTTACGCATCCCACCAGCATCCATAAGGACCTGAATTATATATAAAAAGGCAGCAAAAGCAATTTATCCCAGGCACGTGCAAGTCATAAAATGGGAGTTCTCGGGTGCCCGAGACAATTTTCAGATATTGCAGTTTTTATCAAAGCAAAAAGGCCCTCCAAAGGAGCACCCTGCCTCATGGGTGCAGGGATGCCTTAATCGGGTTTATTTATTATCAGAGGAGAGTAATCTAACTCTCCCTCCTGGTTCTGCCACCTCCCCCACCCACTGCCCCAGCCTGGCTGCTTCTCAGCTCAGGTGTTCTGGAATTGGAGGATAAGCTGCCCAGAGAAACCACTTCCCAGTAGGAAAGCTGCTGGGATCATGGGGGTGGGACCAGTATGCTCCAGATGCCTGAAGGGAGAGGAGAGAAGGGAGTAGGAACTGCAAGACGAGAAAATGGTCCAGGAGCAAGAGCTCTAAACCAGAGCTCCAATGTCCCACTTTCTTTTTTTTTTTTTAATATAATTGTATGTATGTATTTATCTTATTTTTGGCTCCCTTGAGTCTTCATGCTGTATGGGCTTTTCTCTAGTTGTAGCAAGTGGAGGCTACTCTCTAGTTGCAGTGTGTGGGCTTCTAGTTGTAATAGCTTCTCTTTGCAATGGCTTCTCTTGTTGCAGAGCACAGGTTCTAGGGTGTGCAGGGTTCAGCAGTTGAAGCTCTCGAGCTCTAGAGCACAGGCTCAGTAGTTGCACACAGGCTTACTTGCTCCAAGGCATGTGGGATCTTCCCAGATCAGGGATTGAACCAGTGTCTCCTGCATTGGCAGGCGGATTCTTTACCACGGTGCCACCAGGGAAGTCCGAGAGTCCCACTTTCACCACTGATTGATTACATGTGGGGAAACCACAGCACTGCAAGGCTGAGCAACTACTTGTTCAAGGTCATGTGAGGAGAGAGAAGAGAAGCTGGAACAACAGTACAGTTGGGTTAACAGACATTTATTCAGGGCATTCGGTGTACGGGCGCTAGGGATACATGACAGAGATGTCTGTGCACAAGTGACTTCCAGCTGCCCCTTCCAACAGTCACCCTCTGTCCCTGGGCTTGCACTCTGGGTTGCTTTGCCACTGATGCTCAAATGTGCCAAGTGTACTCCTATCCTAGGGCTTTTGTACTTGCTGCTCCTTCTGCTTGAAACTCTGTTCCTCCAGATCTTTGCATAACTGACTCCCTCCTTTGTGGTTTCTGCTTGAATGTCACCTTCTCAGGGAGGACTTCCCTGACCACGTTATCCAGCTGGCAAGCCCTTCCCATGCCCTGAGGCTCCATCCCCTTGTCACATGTTGGGCTGTCCTGAAGCAAACAGTGACAGAGTGTGGAATATAGGGGGGAAAGCAGGTTTGAGGAAAGGGGAAAAAATCAACCGTGACACAGTTTCAACAAAGCCTTGTTCGTACAGATGAAGAGCTCTGCAAGCATGTATTGTCCCCCTAGATGTCCTGAGTCAGCCTGAAATGTACCTCCTCCAGTCATAGTCCCTGGATGCAGGTTGTCCCGGAAAGGGTGTGAGCCTGGCGAGGTGGCTCTGCGCTCAGGCCCACCCTGAAGGAGCTGACAGGCGCAGGCTGTCTGCTGACTTCCCTCCCACAGCTGACCAGCAAGTCCTTCCTTGATGGGCCATGTGAAGCATCTGCCTGTTTACAACGCACCTCATCTGGCTTGAAATCTCTTCCCAGCACTTAACCACCACCCAACCCAGTATATGTCTATGTTGGTTTTTTCCCCAACTTTTTATTCATTAAAATAGTATAGAGATGCAGTTGTTTAAGCGTGTTGAAAAATAAGAATCACCTGGACTTCCTGTTAAAAAAATAGATTTTCAAGAGTCCAACACAAACTGTTCAAATTGAATGGATAATCTACAGCTATAACAAGTATCCTGGTGATTGTTACTATCTGACAAGTTTAGCGAAGAAGGCACTGACAACCCACTCCAGTACTCTTGCCTGGAAAATCACATGGGCGGAGGAGCCTGGTGGGCTGCAGTCCATGGGGTCGCGAAGAGTCGGACACAACTGAGTGACTTCACTTTCACTTTCCACTTTCATGCATTGGAGAAGGAAATGGCAACCCACTCCAGTGTTCTTGCCTGGAGAATCCCAGGGACGGGGGAGCCTGGTGGGCTGCCGTCTATGGGGTCGCACAGAGTCGGACACGACTGAAGTGACTTAGCAGTAGCAGTAGAAAAGTTTAGAAAACACTGGTAGGTTAGAAAATCCATGATGCTATCATCTTCAGTCAAAACTTGACCCACGGAGTTTTGCATGGATCTGTATATTCCTTTCCGGTGGTCAGGGGCTCTTGCCACTCTCAGCGGTTGTTCTGAAAGATCTTCTGTGTCTGAAGGTATATTACTGATGCATCCATGGAGAGAGATTTACTCCACGTCCACCTACTCCTCCACTACCTTGTCTCTCAGTACATATCTATATATTTACTTATTTATCATCTTTCCACATAACCCAACTGATGTTTTTAAGAATATACACGATGGTTGTCTTATTCTCATTGCCTAGAACACTGCTTGGCATAGAGAAGATACCCATTAAAATGTGCCCAATGAACGAGTGACTTCTGTTCCCAACTTCACAGAGAAGACTGGACAGTGAACAATTACATTTCAGCAGAGTAAGTACCATCAAAGGGGATATCCCAAGGGCAGGGCAGGCTGGGGGGCAGGGGGCGGTGTCTCTAACCCAGTCTAGGATGGGGAGTGTCCAGGAAAGTCTGACTCCAAGACAATGGCTATTCCCACTTCACTGGGACAGGACAAGCGGTATGGAAGCAGCTGCCATCGCACCTGGGGCTTCTCCATCATCTTGATGTGTCGGGCACGGTTACTTAACCATTTCATGTTTTTATATATCGCCTCTCCAACCAGGTTATAACTTCTCTGAGCTCAGGGAGCATGTCTTACATTTCTTTATCCCCCTCAATGCAAGCACTGTGTTTCATGCACCGCTGACACCCACTGCATTATTACTAGAATATATTAGGCAGGCCTATAAGGATGAAGCAGCATGGCTGTGGGTGACTAGGTTTTCTGACCTCCAGTAGGGACACAAGGTCTGTGAAAATAAAAACAGCTCTCCCCTAGTGAGCACCAGCTCCAGGCTGATACTGTGCCAAGCACTTTGGATACAACACCCTATCAGTTCACATGGCAGCCTTGCAAGGCAGAGGCCTGAAAATCAGTTCCACTTTACAGATGAGAAAACTGACACTCAGAGAGAGGAAAACATTTTCCCAAGGTCACACAGTCAATAAGTGGTCGAGCCTCCAGACAAGCCTAAGCTGGTGCTCTGAACCATTACAAACATTGATATTTTAAGGTTAACAAGACAGTTTTAAATCAGGATAGAATCATAAAATCTGGGTTGTGAGGTCAAACATCTCCATAGGCCTGAAGTTGCTAGGGTCTCTGTGTATTCAGGAGGTCTGGGAGCATGACAAATGGCCACTCAGCCCCTATTCAGTCTCATCTCTAGTAATTCCTGATGTCTTCTCTCAGTCACTGGTTGTGCCCCCACCAGAAGAAAGGACCGGAAGCTGTCTCCAAGGAAGATTTCTGCGCACAATGAAGGTTGAGTGTTTGCACTCAGATCATTGCAAACATGGAAACCTGGCCTTCTCAGCACACTGAGTGTGGTATCATCTCATTAGCCACACTTCTCATTTACACACCGATGTGTAAACCAGATGACAACTTGATCATGTGCAAAGAGAAATGACTACAGTAGGAATTGATTCAGAAAGTCTACACAACCAGTGCTTTCTCTCTTGGTAAGAAGACCAGCCTAGGGAAATAAATAATAATTTGGTTTCTTGCTGAATAAAATCAGGACAAAGAAAGACAGAGATATCCACTGAATGTTTAGTGGCAGTTGACTCAAATGACTGAGAACAAGCATTTCATGGAAAAGATAGTTCAGATGGGATCATAACCTGTTGTTCAGTCATTAAGTCATGTCTGACTCTCTGCAACCCCACAGATTGCAGCATGCCAGGCTCTCCTTTCCTGTACTATCACCTGGAGTTTACTCAAATTCATGTCAACTGACTTAGTGATGTTGTCTAACCATCTCATCCTCTGCCACTCCCTTCTCCTTTTGTCTTCAATCTTTCCCAGCATCGGGGTGTTTTCCAATGAGCTGGCACAGGTGGCCAAAGTATTGGAACTACAGCTTCAACATCGTCCCTCCAATGAATACTCAGGACTGATTTCCTTTAGGATTGACTGGTTTGACCTCCTTCTAAAGAGACTCTCAAGAGTCTTCTCCAGCACCACAATTTGAAAGCATCAGTTCTTTAGCACTCAGCCTTTTTTATGTTCCAATTCTCATATCTGTACACAACTACTGAAAAAGCCATAGCTTTGATTGTACTTTGTTGGCAAAGTGATGTCTCTGCTTTTTAACAGGCTGTCTAGGTTTGCCATAACCTGCCTTCCAAGGAGCAAGTGTCTTTTAAGTTCATGGCTGCAGTCATCATCTGCAGTGATTTAGGAGCCCAAGAAAATAAACTCTGCCACTGTTTTCACTTTTTCACCTTTGATTTGCCATGAAGCGATGGGACTGGATGCCATGATCTTAGTTTTTGAATGATGAATTTCAAGTCAGCTTTTTCACTCTCCTGTTTCATCCTCATCAAAAGGCCCTTCAGTTCCTTTTCACTTTCTCCCATTAGAGTGGTAACATCTGCATATCTGAGGTTGTTGATATTTCTCCTGGCAGTCTTGATTCCAGCTTGTGATTCTTCCAACCTAGCATTTCACATGATGCATTTTGCATAACAGGGCTTCCTTGGTGGCATAGTGGTAAAGAATATGCCTGCCAATGCAGGAGACGTGGGTTCAATCCCTGAGTAGGGAAGATCCCCTGGAGAAGGAAATGGCAACCCACTCCAGTATTCTTGCCTGGGAAATCCCATAGACAGAGAAGCCTGGTGGGCTACAGTTCATGGGGTTGCAAAAGAGTCGGACAAAATTTAGTGACTAAATAATATACAATATTTTGTACAGCACAGGGGAATTCAGCAAACTCAGCATGTAAGTTAAATAAGCAGGATGACAATATACAGCCCTGTTGTACTCCTTTATCAGCCAGTCAGGTGTTCATAACTCTTAGAAGTCAATTGCCAGCAATATCTGCCTCCATCTTGTGGCAGAGATTTTGGTCATTGTTGAGAGGCAATTGCCAACTCCCTTTCCAATGGTTGTTTAACATTATGGAGATTCGATAAACATACACTCACTTTCCTTAGAACTAAGGGTTGCCGTATCTGCCCAATGATACATAATGGAAAGTCTTCTTAGGGGCTTCTGGGAAAATACTTGCCTTTCTGGTGAAAAGTACAGAGGCAAGAGAAGAGCTCACTGGTACTACCTCTTTCCCTTCCCTTTTGCTTAAAAATATATGATAGCCAGAGCCATCTTTCAACCATGAGGGAGATAAAAAGTCAATGTGCTAAGATTTATGGAATGCAAAGAGAAAAAAGAGTATGGATCATTCATAATATTGTTGACCTGAGGCACCAAACCTGAAACTTCCTACATATGGACTTCCCATTAGAGAACACCATTAAAGGTCTTTGTCACTTAAGCCTTCGTTGTTTCAGTTTCCAATGCACAATCACAAATCACTTCAAAATTAAGCAGCTTTAAACAACCATTATAATCTCTCATGATTCTGTGAGTTCACTGGGCTCAGCAGGACAGTTATTCTCTCCACACAGTATTGACTGGAGTTGCAATCATCTGGGAAGCTCAACTGAGTCAAATGCCCAAAGAAGTTCACTCACATGACTGGCAGCTGGCTGGTAGCTCAGCCTTTTTCTGTATGACTTGGGTTTCTCACAACAAGGCAGCTGGGTCACCAAATGGAATCTTCCAAGCATGCAAAAGTAGAAGTTGCAGATCTTTTGCAACCTAGACTTGGAAATTATAGAGCATCACTTCCACTCCATTCTATTTTTCAAAGTAGATCAGAGGGTGAGCTCAATTCAAGAGGAAAGGAAGGAGACACTGCTTCCTAATGGGAGGAATAGCGAGGCAGTTCCAGCCACCTTTAATTGACCACAGTTATCAATATGCTTTTATATGACTTGCAACTGAAAGCAATTCCCTGAATGCAGCCTTGGAAAGAGCAAGACGCCCTATCCACTGGGACAAGCCGCAGTGGTTGCACTGCCAAGGGCGGCATTTGCAGCTCTGTCCTCTGGGCCTCCACGGCAGATGATGATGGATGCAACCTTGCCCTAAACGTGTTAATACCTTCAACCACACGACAGACAAGTTTTGTAGGTCTTGGAGCCATCCTTCCTCTTTGAGGTGACTTTGTACTGCTCTGCTTTGATCTATAATATATTGACTTCTTGGTTTAACTCTCAGAAAGGCAATCTTCACTCCCTGTGTTTTCCAAGTGCTTGAGAAAGCATCACTGTAGCCCCCTAAACTTGGCAGCCATCTTCATCAAGGTGATTATCCTTCTTGCCCTGTCTCGATCCCAGGGTCGCTGAAAGAATCAGATGGAATGACGGCTGGAAGTATCTTGAAATGGTTAAGAGGGATTATTACTATCATAATCAAATAAGCATGCTGTGTCAGTTATAGCTTTTTTGGTACAAGTTACATAAAATCCTTACAATCCTGCCAATGCAAAAGGAGGAAAAAGTGGCCAGAAGTTGGAGGGAGTCATGCCAGTTTCAGGAATGGCAGGCTCAAGCAACTCAAATATTGTCAGCAGGACCTATTTCCTCTCCACCTCTTGGTCCTGATCTCCTCCAGGTTGCTTCATTTCTCAACAGGACAGGCTGACAACAACTTCAGCTGCACATCCCCCTAGTCTCTCCTCCCCTAACTCTTTATTCTTAAAATTTATTTATTTTATTTATTCATTTATTTTTGCATGTGCTGGATCTTTGTTGCTGTGAGTGCTCTTCTCTAGCTGTGGTGAGAGGGGAGCACAGGCTCTAGGGCATGCAGGCTTCAGCAGTTGCGGCATGTGGCCTCAGTAGTTGTGGTTCGCAGGCTCTAGAGCACAGGCTCAGAAGTTGTGGTGCAGGGGTTTAGTCGCCCCGTGGCGTGTGTGATCCTCCCAGATCAGAGTTCAAACCCGTGTCTCCTGCACTGGCAGGCAGATTCTTCACCACTGAGCCCCTGGGGAAGCCCGTTCCCTAACTCTTTAAACAAAACTCTTTCTTCTGACTGATATGGGTCCAAGTTGAGCAAAATGCTCATCTTTTAACCAATCCTTATGGCTAAGGGCATGTAATAGGAAGGGGAGATAGATATATGATATAAAGCATGGATGCCTTGACAGGTACCCTATGGGTGAGCAGAAGCACAGATGTGCAGAGAGAGGCAGGGAATGGAGTGGTCATGGCAAGAAGTGGAAGAGAAAGATCGAGCAGCTCCATGAGGAAAGGCAGCAGGGACTTTCTTCCCTGGCTTTTTGTTTCGACCTTTGAGGTAAAAATCAATCTTGGTAGAAGATATCTACAGTGACTTGATGCTAAGTCACTTCAGTCGTGTCCGACTCTGTGCAACCCCAGAGATGGCAGCCCACCAGGCTACCCCGTCCCTGGGATTCTCCAGGCAAGGTCACTGGAGTGGGTTGCCATTTCAGTGACTTGATACTATACCCAAAATTTCATAGCAAATTTGCAGGGGTTAAAACTCTGAACTCCAAATGCAAGGAGCACAGGTCTGATCCCTGGTCAGGGAACTAAGATGCAAATGCCACACAGAGTGGCCAAAAAAAAAAAAAAAAAATGTGGGGGATATTTGAGCTGGAATTTTATCTTGAAAAATGAAACTAAAGCTTATCAACCTAACACAATCTAGGTTACCACTTTAATGACACATGAATTCTTATGAAGAGTGAAAAGTAAGTAGTTGGGGGGGCGGTTTTTGGTGTAATTTTTCTGACAAAATCCTTCATTTCAGCTTTGGCTTTCATAGGATGATAGCAAAAAGGTCATTTAAAAAAATATTCAAGGGCTTCACCAATTTTTCCCAAGGCCTTCTGGAATCTTTTGATATTTAAATCCTTCTCTGTTGAAGTGCTCACCATGTCGCTTTCCTTGTCATTTTTTTTTTCCTTCAACTGTTAACTCCTTGGGGGGAGGGGATATTAAAAACATTGAATAACTAGTATGTCAGTATCAAATGACCAGCCCAGTCACTGCAACAGCCATCGTGGCTGAATCTGTGGGTTCCAGCTGAGTATCAATATTGATTGTTCTAAGACCACTGGACTCCCAAGGGTTGTCTGTGGTTTTCCTGTTCTTTAAGCACGTGTCATCAACCTCATGGAATCCTGCACTTTGGGCAAGATTTTCAGTCAAACATTTGCAGCTGGTTTACACTGTGTGTGTACCAGGGTCAGACCATCAGTGAGAGGCTGATTCTCTTTGACAGGACTCACTGGTTATAAGAAACAGCAACTCCTCCCAGGACTTGTGACGGGCACTCAAAATTCAGGGGGTGCTTCAGAGAGACTGAGCCACAAGGTAGATGGTGTTGTAGAAAAGGATTCATGCAGTGTTAATCATTAAAATTTTTAACAATTAATGTTATATAATTACTGTAGGATTTGAAGGACAACTTTTCTATCTCTAAAGAACTCCATCATCTACAGGACTCAGATGATAAATACTCAACAACAAAGTCCCCTTGAATTTTTTTGTGAGCTAACTTGTATGGCTTGTCCTTCCTTGCAATCAATAAATCTTGCAACAGACTATTAGGATATATATATATAGGGTCACTGGATGGTTTCAACAGAAATATCAGAACCACTTGGGAAAAAACACAATGACCATGAATGAGTCTGATGTCTTCTAAATTTGTTTCCTAAGTGAAATGCTCAAATATCAGCCTATATAGTTCAAACTGGAAATCCTATTTATAAAATTCAGGACAGATTCCTTACACAACTGTAGATGTTAGTCTACCAATTCAGACAAGCGTGAGGCTTGTGTTGTTAATCATGGGACAGAAAACAGAGTAAACACACAAAAGGGAAAAAAAGCAGCTGAAATGATGAATTTCTCCATCTTGTCTCTTTGCTGAGCCTTTGGAGTTCTGATCCTCAGACTTAGGGGTTAGGGCTGAGGTGGTTACAGGTCATTGGGTATCTTCCTAGCCCCAATTTTGAGGAACAACACCAATTACTTCATGTTCTGCAAAGCTAATTAACTCGAATCAATCAAAGGCTTGCCCAGATAGGAAAGAGTTCTGAAAAAAGACTTCTGAATTCTGCAAACAGTGAATTTTCCTTAATTAACATATTAACATACATCCTTCCCATGCCTCCAGTCAGAGCATTTTCATTCTTGGGAAGACAAAAAGCAAGAGCATCAGAAGCTAACAGTATCATTGGTTTTCAAAAGAGAATAGTGGTAAAGGCTGTGGTTTTTACAGCCAGACAGGTATGGATGTAAATCCTGGCTTTGCTGCTTGCTCACTGAGTGACCTCGGATAAGTCTTCTAACTTGCATGTGCCTCAGTTTTCTGATTTGTTAAGTGGGGGAAATAATAGTATCCACCTAATGAGGTTTTTATACTAAGTATTAGGTGTTCTCAAGCCCTAACACATAATGAATATCTGATAATTATTAATAATCTGCACAGATGATGGACAATCTGGATTTGTTCCCCTACTAGGCCATTATTATTCCTTGTAGTAATAGCCTCTTGGGTTTCTTTGAGTAACCACCCCCTCTCTACTAATAGGTTCAAGAGGGACTAAATAAATTCACTTCAATTTCAGGGCTGAAACTATGAATTAATATTAGTTTACTAGGACATCACAGACTGGGTGGCTTAAACAACAAAAATTTTCTCCAAGTTCTGGCGGCTAGAGGTCTGAGATCAAGGTGTTGGCAGGATTAATTTCCTCTGAGGTCTGTCTCTCTCTTAGCTTGCAGATGGCCGTCTTCTCCCCGTCTTCAATGGTCTTCCCTCTGTGTGTCTCAGTCCTAATGTCCTCTTCTTATGAGGACAACATCCATATTGGATTGAGGCTTACCCATATGCTCTCATTTTACCACAATTACCTCTTTAAAGAGCCTACCTCCAAAATATAGTTACGTTTAAGAGATACTGGGGAAGGGGGTGTGGTTAGGACTTCAACAGATGAATCTGGGGGAGACAAAACTCAACCCATAACAATTTGTCACCCATATCTGGCCAAAATATTTTCCTCCCCTTGGTCAGAGTGATTGAGTCAATCTAAGATATTTTTTAAAAACTTAAGTATAGGGAATTTCTTCATTTCCAAGATTGTGTGTTGCCAAATAAATAAACAAATATATATATATAATGGAACTGCTGGGGTTATGGAAAAGGTCAGTATAGAAGAAAAAAGAGATGGAAAGAGACAGTCCTGATGTCATCATCTGAGTCCCTGGGTCCAGCTGAGCCTGAAGCTTGCACTGACAGTTCATTCAGGACTCACTAAACATCCCCTTTTGTGACTTGAGCCAGCTTGAGTTGGTTTCTGTCACTCCCAACCAAAGAAGTCTTGCCCAGCAGAGTCCCTACTTAATTACTGGGAAACTTGTAGATCCTAAAGAAATAGAAAAGGATCAAGAGACAGGACTGGAAAGTGGAAAGAATATTTACAGGAAAAATTGGGTAGGAACCATGAGCACATAATAAAGGGGTCCACATGTGCTTAGTTGCTCAGTTGTGTACAACTCCATGAGACCCCATGGACTGTAGCCACTAGTCTCCTCTGTCCGTGGGATTCTCCAGGCAAGAACACTGGAGTGGGTTGCCACTTCTTCCACCAGAGGATCTTCCTGACCCAAGGATTGAACCTGTGTCTTCTGTGTCTCCTGTGTTGGCAGGCATATCCTTTACCACTGAGCCACTGGGGAAGCCCCATAATGTAGGGGACAGAGTAGATTTAAGAACAGATGCATATTCCTTTGAGCTTAATGTAATAAATTTGACTGCATAATTGTTAAGGCAAGTAGTTCTTCACTAAACCACAGGTTTCTGAGAGACAGTAATAGTATCTTGTTCAGGTGCAATGTATCCCAAGTGTCCAAGCACTCAAAAATATTTGTGGGTTTGAATGGGCTTACTAAGAAATCTTTTGCATTTTATGGTTTAACATACACAGCCTTTAAATAATGAATTTGCCATAGTGTTATATTTGCAAACTACCAGTGCCCTCAGTGTTGGAAAATTACATTATAATCATATAGTAGTAGGGTATTAATTTTAATAAGGCCTTGAGGAGACTTTCAAATGCACCCCCTCACCATTAGCTGGCCTGTAACTGGCTCTTTTTTTTACCTGTAAGTTGCATTGTAATTCTCTATTGCAATCTAGAATTTCTTTCCTTGGGACCCATTACAGCCCCTTATGAAAGAAGTTTGGGTGGGAGAAGGAAAGAAGGTATGTTTACAACACTAGGTAGCAGTGTGCAGTGAGAGGAGTCGGCCTCCTCTACTTGGCTTATAGCACTGGAGAAGAATCCTGAACGTGGGAGATGCTGAATTTCTATCAAGCTGCTGGTTACCTGCCTATTCACCCCTGTGGAGAAAGATTACTTCTTACCCTGGAAAGTAAGTAAATGTCTTGGGACATGGAGCTCGTCTCAATGTTTCCTGCCTAGAAGGTAAGCAAATATCCTCCAGGAAGAAAAGCAAAGTTTTGTGTGTGTGTGTGTGTGTGTGTGTGTGTGTGTTTTGTTTTGTTTTGTTTTGCTCATACTGAACAACTTATGGGATCTTATTCCCCAACCAAGGATTTGATTCACGGCCCCTGAAGTAGAAGCACAGAATCTTAACCACTTGACAACCAGGGAAGAAGGGAACTTTCTCCTCTTGGAATGTCTCCAGGAAGAGAGAGGTTCTGTATCTTCAGTTTGCTATTCAACAGCCTTGAACGAAACCTGTCCAGCACCCTTTCCTTGGGAAGGTCCAGACCATACAAGAACCCAAGAAATCCAGGGAGAACTGTCTCCCAACAGATATGTACAGAGGTGATGATGCCACAGGATGGAAGGAACCTGGATCCCTGAATCACCAGGTGGAGGACAGCCTTTGCCGACCCACCTGAGGCTTTATGTGAGCAAAAAACAAACCTTTGTGATACTCAATCACTGAGATTTCAGGTCTTGCCTATTCTCACAGCTAGCATTAACAATCCTATCAAAGATGACTTTAACATACACTGAAAAAACTTGTATTAGAAATGAGAGAGCTACAAAATATATAGTAAACTCCAAATGATAAGAAATGGGGGGGGATTCGGGAGAGGGTAGATTATGACAAAGTTGTCACCTTACTTGTGAAGGTGTGAAAAGAAGCAAAATTTGAGAGAAGCCACATCCATCCAGGAGCCCATGCCCCCAGGCTCAGCACATCCAAGAGTAATCAGCCCACCTCACTCATGAGCATCTACACTGGAGCCAAAGCTGCAGATGACTTTCACTCTGGTTTAGACGTTTTCAGATCATCCTAAGCTCAATTACAGCTAAACCAATAATACGCCCCAAATACCATTACTGGAAAATCACCAACCAGGCCCGCTAATTGTATTTGTGGCCTCTTCATCATATTAGTAAAGCAATGAGTACAGCATGATCTTCCGGGAGACAGCCACTCACAAGGCCCGTTTCCTTAGGAGGAGACTTTCATATTGCACCAGCTTGGAACTAATGTGTCTCGGGAAATCAACTGTCAGATCAATGACATTTGCAACCAGAAAATATTTGGAGAAAACAGCAGAGTACAGCCTGCAGTTGAGACTGGGTGATCCTTACTTGCCACTTGGAAGCTGCTGTCACTCAGAACCTTCGAGGTTTTCCAGAGGGTCAGTTTGGAGATGCTATTCACATTCCTTGGCAAGACACAAAGAAGCTTCATTGTAAGACTTCGTGGTTGTTTCCTGGACAGCTCGCTGTATCATCACTGACCTGAAAAAAGTAAACGACGTTTACTAAGCTCCTTCTGTGTTCCAGGCTTGATGGCTTGAGTGCTATATACTGAAATAAGCAATCTTTATGGAAGTACATAAAGGAGTTCAAATTCTGACTCTGAAGCTTCCTAAAACAGTTTATTTGGTGAGTCTCTATTTTCAAACCTGCATAGGAATAATAATATCTATTTTCTAAAAGCATTTCGATCACTGAAGAGAAAGTATGCAAAGTGACCAGCACAGTGTATGGCACATAGTAGCTGCTCACTAAATAGTCACTGCTATGACTGAAAGTACTACTTTTTAGTTGAACTTAACCAATAGTCACTAAAGAACTTAATGCTCATCCTCAACTGAACCACTTGGGAATTAAGGAGTTCACACAACAATCTAGATTGACCTCCATAACCCTTCCATCCAAATATAAAAGGCATCTCATTTTGTTTTTGAAGTAACAGAAAGAAAATTTCAACTTCTCTTCTATATGTTTTTCTTGTTTTTCTTTCTTTCTTTTTTTTTGGAGTTTCTTTAGGAGTATCTGAAATTCTAGCAGTTTCAGATAAAGATTAAAAAGTAATAAAATACAAAAAGCTTAGAAGAATGAGAAGTATTTAACAACTCATAATGCTGGGGTTCCTTCTGAATCAGGTAGGACTAGGACTGAATTCTAGATTGGGCACTTATCAACCACGTGACTTTGGGGAAATAATATAACTTCTCTAAGCCATGGTCTACCCTATGCAAAATGGAAACGCCATCTGCCTCAAAGAATTAAGGTGAACCTTAAAATAAGATAAGGTTAAATAAAATGATAAATTTTTAATGAATGTTGGTTCTTATCCCCTCCTTTTCATCACCATCATTATAAGGTCAAACTGATTTGTTAAATGTGGGCTAGGCACGGTGGTGGACACAAGGGATACCGTGGTAAACATGACCAACAAGGTCACTGTTTTCACATTTCAGGCCACGTTCTGGAGGAGCATAGGAAAATTACTCAGTCAGTTTCACAAATCAATGGGAAAGTACACTTGTGAGAAGCACTGGGAAGAAATAATATAACACGCTAATGAGAATTTTCTAAGAAGACTAGGCTGAAGTGTTGAGAAAGGCCTCCCAGAAGATCTCCCGTGCCCATTCGGGGTTCTAGGCATATTTGCCAATGCTGAGAGGCTGGAAAGTGTCGCTGAGAGAATAAGCACAAAGGCAGATCATGCCGAGCCTCACAGGGTGAATGTCAGGGCCTCCACATCGCACAACCACAGGAGACACCAATTACACTGAACACACAGCCCTGCTGCAAGACCAGCACTGGTAGGAAATATGCAGAAAGTAGAAACTGCAAAGGACCAGAAGCATAAATAAAATACAAAGGTTGTATAAGAGAAAGTGTTCAGAAAGAAAAAAAAAAAAGTCATGAAACTTTCAAGTGCAGCTGTGATGGAGAAACTGAGGCAGACAATATTCCCAACAAGTATTACTAGAAAAGCTGGATAAAATACAAACATTCAAAAATTCTATTTGAGGGACTTTCCTATTGCTTCAGTGATTAAGACTCCATGCTGTAAATGCAGGGGTGCTGGGTTTCATCCCTGGTCAGGAAACTAGATTCCACATGCCACAATTAAAGATCCCACATGTGGCAACAAATATCTTGTGTGCCACAACTAAGACCTGGTGGAGCCAAATAAATAAATTTTTTAAAAAGAATCTATTTGAAAGCATCAAGGAGCAGCCAGGTCTGGAGGTACAAAAATCCTGGAAAGGAGGGAAGTTCAGTTAGTTTAAGTCTGACATCACTTTTTCCACTGGGGCACCAATGACTACGAAGCATCAGAAGCAGAGGAGAAGGTATTTGCTAAAAAGCAGGTGAGCCATAGAGTTGAGAGGCCTCATGAGGGTGGAACACAAAAATTAGCATTCAGGGATCTCAAAACCCGTAAGAGATAAGAGTTCAACATTTGTCCTCCCAAAAAAGGACTTAATGAGAAGTGATCCAAAACCATGGCACCAATTTTTTCTTTATTTATGCTACATAAGGCAAGTCATTTAGAATCCAAGCAAAGAGCAGCTGAAAAGCTGAGTTTTTGGCATTCTCTTAATATTCCAAAATGAAATTGGAAGTGAAGATTATCAATCAGGAAATATCCTAGTAAAGAGCTCTGGTTCCCATCTGGAAGCCCTTAGTCCAGAGGAATGGGGAGAGAATTAGAGGCTGACTGAGCATTACAAAGATCATAATTCAACCCTTCATCAATTTAGTCCCTGAGTCGATAGACGTAATTCATTCCTACAATAGCTTCCTGCCAAAGGACAGAGGCTCTACAATATCTAGAACCTCTACGATTTTTTACACAATGTCTGGCATTCTTCCAAAATTTACCAGGCATACTAAAAACCTAGCCCAAGAGAAAATAGATTGCCTTGATGTGTGGCTGTCCCCACCCTCTGGCGTCATTTGTACCTGTCTCTGATGCTGAGAAAGACTGAAGGCAGGAGGAGAAGGGGATGACAGAGGATGAGATGGCTGGATGGCATCACCGACTCGATGCACATGAGTTTGAGCAAGCTCCAGGAGTTGGTGATGGACAAGGAAGCCTGGTGTGCTACAGTCCATGGGGTTGCAAAGAGTCAGACACAACTGAGTGACAGAACTGACTGAACTTCGAACAGTCTCCATGAGTCATAACATCTGGCTCTCCTGACCTGAAAGGGAAGTTTCATCAACCCCCTTAAAAGATGAGGGAAGCAAGACTTCAATGCATTAAGTATTTGCTTAAAACCAAACACCTAGATCTGATGACTCAGACAGCATGGACCCGATGGCTCAGATGTTGAAGAATCTGCCTGCAACGTGGGAGACCCAGGTTCAATCCCTTGGTTTGGGAAGATCCCCTGGAAAGGGAATGGCAACCCACTCCAGTATTCTTGCCTAGAGAATTCCATGAATGGAGAAGCCTGGCTGGTTACAGTCCATGGGCTCACAAAGAGTCGGACATGACTTAAGTGACTTAGTAGCAGCAGCATACACCTAGAATCTATAGCTTTGTCCCTCTGATGCTGGAATCCCCACTTGTCACCAGCCTACCATGCTGAATATAATGAGGGTCACCATCAGGCTAGCCTTGGAGGAAGCCCCTAAAGCATTCAACCCAAGGCCTGGTTCTTTACCCAGCCTTCCCCTCCCATGGTGAGTATTATGCGTGTGTGCATGGGTACATTCTCAGTCACTCAGTCATTGACTTTTTGCAAACCCAAGGACTGTGGCTCACCAGGCTCCTCTGTCCACAGTGGGGGGAGGGGGTGGGAATGCCAAAAGAAAAAAAAAAAAAAACCTCAGACATAATCCACATACTAGGGCTTCTCTGGTGACTCAGATGGTAAATAATCTACATACAATGCAGGAGACCCAGGTTCAATCCCTGGATCAGGAAGATCCCCTAGAGAAGAGAATGGCTACCCACTCCAGTATCCTTGCCTGAAGAACTTCATGGTCAGAGGAGCCTGGCAGGCTATATCCATGGGGTTGCAAAAATTTGGACACGACTGAACAACTAACACACACACACATTCCTGATATTAGTTACCTAAAATAACTATGCTGAATATAGTCAAGTAGATAGATGGCAAAATAATCTCACCAGAGAACTTAAATCTATAAAATAAAAACCAAATAAAAATTCTAGGAATAAATAAAATTTTGAATGTAAAAATTCTGAATATATAAAAACTGAAATTAAGAATTTAATAGAATGTTTAACAGTAGATCAGATACAGCTTTTAAAAAAATATTGGTACAACAGGATATAAGTCAGAAGGAAATAACCAGATCAAATCCAGAGAATAAATGAAATGGGAAACCAGAAAAGAAGCTAAAAAAAATAAGAGACATAGTAAAAAAAAAAAAAAAAAAAAAACACACAAACTCTAACATATGTAATAAATTGGAGTCCCAGAATTAAAGAATAGAGAATGCAAAAGAAGCAATATTTGGAGAAACATTTTTCAGAAATAAGTAAAAACATTAAGACAGAGTTTTAGGAACTTCTGAGAACCCCAAGAAGGAAAAATACAAAGAAAATCACAGCTAAGCATATCACAGTATAATAAAAATATAAAAATTTTTCCTCATCTGAGATCAAATGAAATAGTAAAGGTTTTAAAGGATTGTCTTATTTTACCATGAACATGTTTGCAATAATAGTTTTTAATTAAAAAAAAATTTTTTTTCAAAAGCATCAGAAAAAAAGAAAAAACATTAACTGCAAGAAAATCATAGAATGAGAATTGACTTTTCAACAGAGATGATGGAAACAGAAAGACAGGAACTTATGTCCAAGTTAGAATTCTATAATACTGAAAATATTCTTCAAATACAAAAATGAAATAAAGAAGACTTTCCTGGAAGTCAGTGGTTAAGACTCTGTGCTCCCAATGCAGGAGGCACAGGATCTAGCCCTGGTCTGGGAGTTAAGATCCTGCATACCACAAAACAAATATATTTTTAAACAAAATAAAACTCAGGAGATCCAACTAAATTAAATACTAAAGGGACTATTTAGGCAAAAGGAAAATGATCCCAGACAGAAATACAGAGAAGATTGAAGAGTCACAGGAAAACTAGTGAGTAAATCTAAATGAATATTGAAAATAATAACAATAATTTTCTATGGGGTTTTAAATATATGTAGGTTTAAATGAATCAACATTAAAAACAAAAGGCTAAAGAAAGATAAATCACAGTGCAATAGGCCGGAGAATGTCCGAGAAATTGTAAAACTACTTATTTACATTAGACTGAAATAAACAAAGGAGATATGTCTTAATTTTCAGAGTAATTACTAAAAGGAGATGTAACAAACTAATAAAAGAAAAACTGGTTTCACTAAAAAGAAGTTGATTGGTTCAAATTAAGGCAGGAAAGGAGGGGGAAGAAAACAAATAGAAAAAATAGTAACATTATAGTTATAAAAACAAGTCAGTAATTAATTACATGTAAATAGATTAAACACTCCAATAATAGACCTAGCTTGTCAGAGTGCATTAAAATAAAACAGTTATATGCTGCTTATATTAGCTACTCCATAACATAAGGACACAGAAAGATGAAAGGAAAAGAATTTTTAAAAAAACAAAAAACCGCTAATCAAAAAAATAAATAAAAAGGTGGTATGGTTATATCAGTACGAATATCAAGCTATTAAGTCAAATAATCCTAAAGTTGAGATAAATAACTAGGAAAAAAGAGAAAATTTTCAATAAAAAGATTAATTCAAGATGATTATATTGTAATACATACAAATATTGTGATCACTATGCTGAGCACCAGAAACTAACATTGAAGATCAATTATAATTCAATTAAATATGTTAATTAAAAAATTTAATTATTTCAAATAAATGAAAACAATCTGATTTTTTTTAATTGAGCATGTGCTGAATTTCTTAGCTGTCAGAGGTTTTCTAGCTAATTCCACAGTGGAATTAGCTGAATAAAACCCTTGCTGAATAATTGCAAATGATTCTATATGTTGACCATTCTATTTCTTGAAATCATTTTATGATTGAACATTCTATATGCTTTTGAAAATAATATGTATCATTTCATTGTTTGGTATAGTGTCCTATAAAAAATAGATTTCAAAAGGTTAATTCACCAGGAACATACAGCAATTTTATATTCATATGCACATAATACCATACTTTCAAAATACTCAAATCAAAAAGCTAAAAAGAAGACTAGATAGATCCACAATATAGTGGAATATTTTAACAAGCCCTCTCAGTAGCTAATAAAACAAGCAAAGAAGTGACAGGAGTATAAAGATTTAAGCAACACAGTAAGTTTGATTTGTTTGCTATTAGAATGTATAACAATAGATTGGAATCCACTGCACTGTATATGTACAAATATTTTTAAATTAATCATATTTTTAATGTTATGTTTGTTTTCATTTTAATTTCTGATTTTACCTTTATTTTTTCTTTTACTCAGCTTTCTTTTTTAAATTTATTTATTTTAATTGGAGGCTAATTACTTTACAATATTGTATTGGTTTTGCCATACATTGACATGAATCTGCCACGGGTATACATGCGTTTCCCATCCTGAAGCCCCCTCCCACCTCTCTCCCCATCCCATCCCTCTGGGTCATCTTAGTGCACCAGCCCTGAGCATCCTGTATCATGCATCGAACCAGGACTGGTGATTCATTTCACATATGATAATATACATGTTTCAATGCCATTCTGCCAAATATTCCCACCCTCTCCCTCTCCCACAAAGTCCAAAAGTCTGTTCTATACCTCTGTGTCTCTTTTGCTGTCTCACATACAAGGTTATCGTTACCATCTTTCTAAATTCCATATATATGTATTAGTATACTGTATTGGTGTTCTTCTTTCTGGCTTACTTCACTCTGTATAATCGGCTCCAGTTTCATCCACCTCATTAGAACTGATTCAAATGTATTCTTTTTAATGGCTGAGTGATATTCCATTGTGTATATGTACCACGGCTTTCTTATCCACTCGCCTGTTGATGGACATCTAGGTTGCTTCCATGTCCTGGCTATTATAAACAGTGCTGTGATGAACACTGGGGTGAATGTGTCTCTTTCAATTCTGGTTTCCTCGGTGTGTATGCCCAGCAGTGGGATTGCTGGGTCATAAGGCAGTTCTATTTGCAATTTTTTAAGGAATCTCCACACTGTTCTCCAATTTCTAAGGCCCACTTGACTTCACATTCCAAGATGTCTGGCTCTAGATTAGTCAACACATCATCATGATTATCTGGGTCATGAAGATCTTTTTTGTACAGTTCTTCCGTGTATTCTTGCCACCTCTTCTTAATATCTTCTGCTTCTGTTAGGTCCAGACCATTTCTGTCCTTTACCGAGCCCATCTTTGCATGAAATGTTCCCTTGGTATCTGTAATTTTCTTGAAGAGATCTCTAGTCTTTCCCATTCTGTTCTTTTCCTCTATTTCTTTGCATTGATTGCTGAAGAAGGCTTTCTTATCTCTTCTTGCTATTCTTTGGAACTCTGCATTCAGATGCTTATATCTTTCCTTTTCTCCTTTGCTTTTTGCTTCTCTTCTTTTCACAGCTATGTGTAAGGCCTCCCCAGACAGCCATTTTGCCTTTTTGCATTTCTTTTCCATGGGGATGGTCTTGATCCCTATCTCCTGTACAATGTCACGAACCTCATTCCATAATTCATCAGGCACTCTATCTATCAGATTGTAGTCAGAGAACATAATTTGTATCATTCAAATTCCTTTAAGTTTAATTAGATTTGTTTTACAGCCTAACTATAATGTCTTTTAATAAATATTCTGCTTGCATTAAAAAAAAAAAAGTGTGCTCTTCTGCTGATGGTTAGTGTTCTACAACATTGCTCCAATCAGTTTGGTTGAAAGTGTTGATTAAGTCTTCTATACCATTACTGATGTTTTGCCAATTTGTTCTACCTGTTATTGAGAGAAGTTTTAGGAGAAACTTCTGGTTGTAACTAGATTTTATGATTTCTTACTGCAGTCTTATCAGTTTTTACTTCATGTATTTGGAGTCTTTTTAGATGCAGAAACATTTAAAATATGTTACATGATAAATTCTACAGTAGAAAGTAGTTTTGTTTTAAGTAGTCATTTTGCAAGGAGATTTAAAAATTGAGCAAGTCCTTTGTGTTTAGCTGCATGGTACCATTTCACTACTCCCCATTCTCTGGGTAGATTTAGATTCCATTTTTAATTATTTTCTTTCTGCCTAAATGATTTTCTTTTAACATTTTTTACAGTACATGTCTGTTAGTGATAAATTCTGCTTCTGTTTGCCTGAAAAAGTCTTTTTTTCACGTTCTTGAAAAAACTTGCTAGGTTTAGAATTCTAGGCACCCTTTTTTTCCCTTTCAGTTCTTTAAAGATATTGCTATACTATCTTCTGACTTGCATTGTTTCTTTAAAAAAGACTGCTGTCTTTTTCCTCTGAGTGCTTTTAAGATTTTTCTCTTTATCACTGGTACTAAGCAATTTGATTATGATGCTCTTCATAGCTTTATTCATGTTTCTTGCATTTTGGGGATTATTAGATATGTGTTCTTATAGTTTCATCATATTTTGAAATGTTCAACCATTGTTTATTCAAATCCATGTCTTATTCTCCTGTTTATCTCGATTAGGGGCACCAATTATATGTATATTTGGTGGATACCCTTTTACTTTTATTTTTCAGAGTTCTTTCTTTGTCTAATTTTGGATAATTTTTATATTTATATCCTAAGTTCACTAATCATTTCTTCTGAAGAAGGCTTTCTTATCTCTTCTTGCTATTCTTTGGAACTCTGCATTTAGATGCTTATATCCTTCCTATTCTCCTTTGCTTTTTGCTTCTCTTCTTTTCACAGCTATTTGTAAGGCCTCCCCAGACAGCCATTTTGCCTTTTTGCATTTCTTTTCCATGGGGATGGTCTTGATCCCTGTCTCCTGTACAATGTCACGAACCTCATTCCATAATTCATCAGGCACTCTATCTATCAGATCTAGACCCTTAAATCTATTTCTCACTTCCACTGTATAATCATAAGGGATTTGATTTAGGTCATACCTGAATGGTCTAGTACTCAGATATGCAGATGACACCACCCTTATGGCAGAAAGTGAGGAGGAGCTAAAAAGCCTCTTGTTGAAAGTGAAAGAGGAGAGTGGAAAAGTTGGCTTGAAGCTCAACATTCAGAAAACGAAGATCATGGCATCTGGCCCCATCACTTCATGGGAAATAGATGGGGAAACAGTAGAAACAGTGTCAGACTTTGTTTTTTTGGGCTCCAAAATCACTGCAGATGGTGACTGCAGCCATGAAATTAAAAGGCGCTTACTCCTTGGAAGAAAAGTTATGACCAACCTAGATAGTATATTCAAAAGCAGAGACATTACTTTGCCGACTAAGGTCCGTCTAGTCAAGGCTATGGTTTTTCCTGTGGTCATGTATGGATGTGAGAGTTGGACTGTGAAGAAGGCTGAGCGCCGAAGAACTGATGCTTTTGAACTGTGGTGTTGGAGAAGACTCTTGAGAGTCCCTTGGACTGCAAGGAGATCCAGCCAGTCCATTCTGAAGGAGATCAACCCTGGGATTTCTTTGGAAGGAATGATGCTAAAACTGAAGCTCCAATACTTTGGCCACCTTATGCGAAGAGTTGACTCATTGGAAAAGACCCTGATGCTGGGAGGGATTGGGGGCAGAAGGAGAAGGGGACGACTGAGGATGAGATGGCTGGATGGCATCACAGACTCAATGGACGTGAGTCTGGGTGAACTCCAGGAGATGGTGATGGACAGGAAGGCCTGGTGTACTGCGATTCATGTGGTCTCAAAGAGTCGGACACGACTCAGCGACTGAACTGAACTGAACTGACCTGACCTGTTTGTTGTGTCTTTTCTTTGTCTCCGTGTGCCAGCACTGTCTCTGTGTGTTTTGTTGTCATCCGTGTTCTCTGTACTCATGGGGCAAGTAACTTCTACTCCGTTGTCTTTGATGACTGACCATTTTTCTGATTTTAAGTCTGGGGCACAAGATTTTATCAGTGCTAATGAAAAAAAACGGCGGACGTGCTGAGAGGTCATCGATGGGGGTCGTTAAGAGATGTCCCCACCCTCTGGAAGGGAAGAAAGAGCCCCTGTTTTCTGTTGATAATAGCAGGTCACTCCCACTGAACAGCGGAGGCTGTTATTCTGCTTTCAGTTTTGTTTCTGGACTACTGAAGGTTTGTTTCTTCTGACTCTCTGTCTGTCTATGTGGCTATCTATACTATTTGTGTTGATTTACCAGCGCCTGCTCGATCCAGGGACGATGGGGCAATACCATTCTAGCCCCACACCTCTATCCTTGGTTACTGATGATTTTAAAGAGGTCAAGATAAATGCTCTTGAGATCTTGCACTGTGTCTGTCTAAATATGTCTTGGTAAGTCTCTGTTTCTGGGTAATAGTTTTAAGGTTAATTTGTGTTCACCAGTCTATGGAATGCTAATATAAAGGTCAATTCTTGGTTGCTTAAAGAAAATAAGATGTGTGTGTTCAGTAGAGAAGATATGAAAAATGAAGTTACATTTTATAAAGAAAAAAGAAATAAGTCTGACTTATAGTTGGCTGTTCCAAGATGAGAGAACAAATGAGAGTGATAAAAAGACTTTATGAAAAGTGGACCCCCCCCAAAAATTTTATATATAAATAAAAGTTTTCTTGAAATGTTGAACTGCCTTTGATAATAGATTTTAAGTTTCTTTACCTCTAAAGCGATCTGTTCTATGTTTACCTTTGAAACCTTTGTCACTTTGGCTAAGTGAATATATTATTTCACAATGATCTATATGATTCTATCTGACTGAGTTTTATAATCCCTTCTGCTATTTATTAATAGAACTGCCTAAATAGCTTGACTTCTAGCTGACTTTGGGGTGCTTCAAAGGGCCCCTGAGACATCCCAGAGAGCTATTAAACTACCTGAGTTCATTTGACATGTTAAATTGCATGGGAAGTATTCTCAGGCTAAATTTTATGGTTGATGTTACTTATATAGATATCCTAAAAATTATATGAAATTCACAAAAATCGATATGTCCTGGTAAAATGTTGTCAGTTATAATTCTAGTTATCATGTTAAAGTGTTACAAATCACAGCAATGACCAGGCTACTTTGTCATTTACAATTTAATTAGATTTTAAACATGCCTTGTATGGTTTCACTCTCATGCCTTTAAAAAAATACTGCTAGTTCTTCAAGGTGTATAAAAAAGACTTTTCTAAGATTAACTGATACATTGTGTTTGTTTGCTATCTGATAAATTGGTAACAGACTAAAATTTAGTCTACTCTCTATGTTAAGAGAACAAAGTTTTCTTAAAATAAATCTTTCAATAACAGATTATAAATTTCTTTGCCTTTAAGTGAGTTATATTTGTTTTTAAAATCTTTTGTTACTTTAATAAAGTAAATAAGTGTTATTTAAGATTATGGTACACGTAAAAGCTCATTCTGCTTCTACAAAAAATAACCCCTCACTGTTAGACTTGTGCTATCCTAATGTCCTTAAAATATGACAACAGTCTACTCCTAAATTGAAAAATTAAAAATGAGTGAACAATAGCTGAAAATCAAAGAGTCAGGGCTATGGAAAATCTAAGACAGCCGCTTGGCTTTTCCCAGCTCCCTGACAAACCTTATTTTCATGTGATGGGTTAAAGCCTTCCCTGGCTACAGGGTTAATGCCTGCATAATAAAAAAAAAATAACTGAATATTAAGTTTTATAAATTGTTAAACTAAGTTTCTAGTTTTGTTAAAGTCTAGAGTTCACTAAGACTCACTTCTGAGATAGTTACTTGTTATGTTATATTGCTAAAAGATTTAATTACGTTATTAAAAAGAGACACCCTAAGTTTGTTTCTGAAGCTTATCTCAATAATCTATCTTTAGATAAAAATCAGATGCCTCATGACCTGCAACCAGGACTGGAAAAAGACATAATTTAAAAGACTGTCTCCAACATAGATAAAAGGACTTTTTTATCAGGAGAAACTACACTACACCAAGATAAAAAGATGACGACATCAGAAAAAGATAAAATAACTACACAGCGACTCAAAACACTAAAAAAATTCAGAAGATCTAAGATAAAACCTTAGATTCCCCAGTGGCTGCCTCAGCCATCGGGAAGGCCCCCAGCACCATCAAAAGATCCAGACTGAGGGCTTCGGAAAGATAGATACTATCGGCCTATTCCTCACTCTTGGCACAATGGAGAGAGGGTCCATCAAAGGCAAGACATGGGTAGGAGCCCCCAGCCACAGCAGGACCCAAAGACAGACTACCAAGAGCCTCACTATGCAGCCAGATCTGGGGAATGGCATCCACCTGTGTCCGGGGTTAACTATTACGAAGGTGGTTAACCCAGTCAGTTGTATTCAAGGTAGAGCACTGAAAATCTCTATCAAAGCTATTACTCTCCAGCCCTAAAAAAAATATGCTTATGGAAGTTATTACTACCGTGGACACCCACAGCAGCTTCAAGAAAAAAGAGGGTACAATGCCAAGGCAAGAGAGTCCTTATATCTGGCAAGATCATCGAGATCAAAAGTACCTCAATGATCATCAACATAAAAACCGAAATAGTCCACTTAGAACAAATAGAGAGACCCAGTTCCAATCTAAAAGTCAGAATCCTTATAAAGACAGTCCTGCTTCTAACTCTGGACAAGAGAGGTCCAGAGACCTGTTCATGGAAAGTCCACTAACCGGGGCACAAAAAAACAAGCCATCACTGATAGAAGAGTCCAACCTTCTCTGGCAGCATGAGTCTGGTCTCACCTCCAGCAGCTACGAGCTCAGTCAATACATGGCAGAAGCTTCTGAGCTCTATGACCCCAGGACTTCAGCAGTCTAGAACCCAGTTCAGGCTGAGGACATCTCAGCAGCTGGTCCCAAAGAACCCATGAAGTTCTATGTCCCTCACATGCCTGTGAGTTTTGGGCCAAGAAGTCAGCTGGTATGTGTGAGTCCCAGCTTTCCCAGTGATAGACAGACAGCCCTTGTTAAACTGCACAGCATAAAAGTTATTCTTAATGATTCTGAAAAACAAAAAGAGATAAAGACTTTCTCAAACCGTTGATCAGAGAAGATACACACAAGGTAGACATCATGACGTTTTGCCAGCAAAAGGCAGCTCAGAGCTGCAAATCTGAAACACCAGGAAACAGAGACTCGGCTCTACTCTGGTAGCTGTTGGTTCTCCTTTGTTGTCAGAACGGGTCCATGGTGGGGTCTGACATCACTGAGCTGCTGATGCAAGACTGCAAGAAGCTAAAAAAGTACAAGCGACAGCCACCTGTTGCCAACCTCATCAACCTGACGGACGAGGACTGGCCAGTGCTGAGCTCGGAGACCCGGGACCTGCTCAATGGGAAGATTCCTCCCAGCGTGGAGACGCCTGCGCAGATCATGAAAAAATTCACCAAGCTGCTCTACAAATAAAAAAAAAAAAAAAAAAAAAGCCTTGAAATGGGCCATAAAGAACCATTTGTGGGGCCATGCTTTGTTCCTCTCCAGCAAGATGGACCCAAGGACCCACAGCTGGGTCATAAGTGGCTTTACCAGCACACTGGCGCTCAACGATCCACTACAAACTCTTCCAGCTTATGTCAAAGAAGACCTCACAGGCAGCCACATGTTGTGGAGACAAGCAATGGGGAGACTAGAGGCCACACTTGGCAATGATTCTGTCAAATCAGGGTGGGGACCCAGAGCTGTACTAGCACACAATTGTCACCATGGGGGACACCCTGGCTAAAAAAGGGCTGATAAAAGCTGCTCACTTCTGCTACCTCATGGCTCACGTGCCCTTCGACTACTACACCATGAAGACAGACTACTTGGCCTTGCTGGGCAGCAGCCACAGTCAAGAGTTTTTGAAATCTGCAACAACTGAGACTATCCAAAGGACGAAAATCTTCGAGTACTGTCAGATGCTGGGCCGTCCCCGATCCTTCATATAGCTTTTCAGGTATATAAGCTCCTTTATACTTCCCGTCTGGCAGATTATGGCCTCACGTCCCAGGCCTTGCATTACTGCAAAGCCATTGGCACAGCCCTCCTGAGCCAGAGAGAGAGCAGTCACCCTGTGCTATAGTAAAACTCATCAAGCTGGCAGAGAGACTGAAGCTGTCAGATCCTCTGGTTTTAAAACACCACCACCACCGAAGAGACAGAGACCTGGAGCTGGACTGGCTGATGGACCTTCAGGGGCATCACAGGGAGCTGCAGCGAAAAGATACAAGAGACGTTAGAGGTCCTCAGTCTGCTCAAGTGGTTATTTCAGAAGCCAAAAAAAAAAAAAAAAAACCTCCAGAAAACACTTTCTATCAAGATCTTTCTAGACCTCAAGGCAACTCAAAAGCCTATGGTGACCGCTCAGCTCTGTGGCCAACTCCAGGGCAGTCAGACCTGGCTCAGCTCAACCCACAGCAGCCTGGCTCCTACACAACAGGTGGCAGTTCTGGGCAGATGGGGGTCCCAGTGCCTCTCTACTCGGTTCCTTAGACCCTTCTGCTGGGGCCCATTGGCAACGTGGCAATAACAAGGGCTCCCAGAAGAACAGCGTGAAAAAAAGCCCAGCAGATACACCTGCCCCCTGATAAAAACACAGTGTCTCCAGAAACCCTCCAGCATCCTGATGGGCAAAAGCCTGTTTCCAGACCCTAGGTGCCACTGATTCCCAGAGCTCGAAGTATTTCCGAGAGTTCCACCATAGCAGTCAAAAAAGATAAAAGAGTCCTCTGGAGAGGCAGATAAAAAATCTTCCCAAAATACCGTCCAGAGAAAAAAGCTCAAAAACATTAAAAAAAAATGCAAAGAGCTCAAGGTTTGGCTGGTTCAGCTGGTTCCGCTCAAAGCCCACCCACAACACATCCCTCTCTGGAAACGAAGACTCAGCAGCCCAGATTCTGAAGAGATGCCCAGGGCAGCGTCTCCACCTCAGTCCAGCCCAAGCCTCTCACTGACACCTCCCCCAGATCCCCAGTCTCTGCTGGGTGCCAGTGCCTTCTCCAGGGACACAGGTAGAGATAAAGGCCAAAGGTCAACGTCTGGTGCGGGGACAGCTGAGGGCCCAAGAAGTGGAGGCTTGTCGGGACCTGAGGGTGTTTCCACGAGCTCTACTTCAACGCTGGTGTTCTGCTTCCCCCACCCTCTGTAAAAAAAAATGTTCCTCTCTACAACCCATCTCAGGTTCCCCAGCTCTCCATGGTTACCAGCCTGAACCGGCCAAATCGCCTAGCTCAGCACCGCTATCCAACCCAGTCATGATGAAAAAGACCACGCATCCCAGGCTGGTCTCCCTGAAGCACAACTGTTATGAGGTTCTTGTTTCTTAATTTCCCAGCCCCTCTGCCATATTTGGGCCCCAAAGAGGGTTATGCTAGCCAGTTGCTTCCACTGGATATAAAAAAAGCAAGGGGACAGGGTCTCCCAGGACACAGCTCAGTTCAATCTCTTAAGATTAGCTTCACAGTCATGGTTGCCTAGTTCCCTAAATTAAAACTGAGCGAGACTCTCTGAGGCTCTAGAATACAGATCTGTTCTGTGTTCTCCATTTTTTAATCTATAAGATATAGACTTTGTTCAGCCTCCTTGACCTTCCCTGAATTCCAAAGCATAGATTCAAACAATTGCTAATCAAAAAACAAAAACAAAAACAATCAAAGGTTGGTACAGCTTCCAGACAGAGTCCTGGTTCCTACTCAAAAAATTATACATAACAATGTCTTTGAGCCCTAACCCAGGTAAAAGATGATAACTTCAGACTGAACACAAGATTCTTGGAGCACAGCTCTGTTGTCTCACCACCAACCAATCAAAAAAGGTCACAAACCCTACAACCCTCACCCCAAATGTTGCCTTCTGTTTTCGGGGACCAGAGATGACCATCCTGTTGGGTCTCCTGTTTGGCCCTTGTCTATTTCATCTCTGAGAGGGGCCAACTAAATTGCTGGTATTTCTTCCAGCAATCTTGATTCCAGCTTGTGCTTCTTCCAGTCCAGCATTTCTCATGATGTACTCTGCATAGAAGTTAAATAAGCAGGGTGATAATATACAGCCTTGACGTACTCCTTTTCCTATTTGGAACCAGTCTGTTGTTCCATGTCCAGTTCTAACTGTTGCTTCCTGACCTGATATAGGTTTCTCAAGAGGCAGGTTAGGTGGTCTGGGACTCCCATCTCTCTCAGAATTTTCCACAGTTTATTGTGATCCACACAGTCAAAGGCTTTGGCATAGTCAATAAAGCAGAAATAGATGTTTTTCTGGAACTCTCTTGCTTTTTCCATGATCCAGCGGATGTTGGCAATTTGATCTCTGGTTCCTCTGCCTTTTCTAAAACCAGCTTGAACATCTGGAAGTTCACGGTTCATGTATTGCTGAAGCCTGGCTTGTAGAATTTTGAACATTGCTTTACTAGTGTGTGAGATGAGTGCAATTGTGCAGTCGTTTGAGTATTCTTTGGCATTGCCTTTCTTTGGGATTGGAATGAAAACTGACCTTTTCCAGTCCTGTGGCCACTGCTGAGTTTTCCAAATTTGCTGTCATATCTAATATTTTAGATTAAAATCTTCTAAAATAGTTATTAATCCTATGCAATATTTTAGATAAAAACTTGCAAAGTGGTAGCTACCCAGCATGTTTTTTATTATTTACTGTATTTTAATCATTTGTATTTTAAGGTTAGTTTTAAGCTGCTTTTTATGTAGGAGGGTATAATTGCACTTGGAAAGTTTCATGGAGCATAAAAATTCTGGCCTTGGGGGACTTTTTTTCCCCTACTAAATATTGAGCTTGCTGACTTAATTCTTGTTCTTACTGTGACTCTGTAATTAACCATAGAGACTAGGAAAAAGCAAGATTCTGTCCTCAAATTAAAGAAAATCTCACAAGCATGAAATTGAGAGCAAGAATTTTTCACCACACTTTACCACTGCTTTTCAATGAAAAGCTATTTGTATCCTCATTCAACTTAGTGTTCTAACTTAATTTTGTTGTCATTGTTGTTTTAAAATTAATAGTAAAAACTTGATTGTGAAATCATTTTTCAGAAGATTTAGAAAATATAAAACATAAAAATTTCACATTTCAATCATCCAGAGGTTATCAAGCTGATTTTGTGCATTAACTCTTTTCTTTATGCATTATTATTACTATTAGTTCCTTATAAAAAATGAATTTAGCTTCATTTTAAGAAATTATCAGAGAAGGCAATGGCACCCCACTCCAGTACTCTTGCCTGGAGAATCCCATGGACGGAGGAGCCTGGTGGGCTGCAGTCTATGGGCTCGCCAAGAGTTGGACACGACTGAGTGACTTCCCTTTCACTCTTCACTTTCATACATTGGAGAAGGAAGTGGCAACCCACTCCAGTGTTCTTGCCTGGAGAATCCCAGGGATGGGGGAGCCTGGTGGGCTGCTGTCTATGGGGTTGCCCAGAGTCGGACACAACTGAAGTGACTTAGCATAGCATAGCATTAAGAAATTATGACTTTATCAGCAACATTTTTTTAATGACATTTAAAACAATGCAAACTGTATTTAAAGAACAACTACAGTAAGAGGATGAGAGCTCAGATATATAATAAACCCTCAAGTTAGTTTGGAAATTACAGTTTGGAGTTGCAATTTCATTCTAAAAAATAAAACTAATGGGAAATGTCAAAGAAAATATGAACTTATTCCAGTATGTTGCTGTTGCTCAGTCAGGTCTGACTCTTTGTGACCCCATAGCCTGCCAACTCCTGTGTCCATGGAATTTTCCAGGCAAGAATCTTGGAGTGGGTTGTCATTTCCTCCTCCAGGGGATCTTCCTGACCCAGGAATTGAACCTGTGTCTCCTGTGTTGCGGGCAGATTCTTTACCACTGAGCCACTGCTGCTGCTGAGTCACTTCAGTCGTGTCCGACTCTGTGCGACCCCATAGACGGCAGCCCACCAGGCTCCCCTGTCCCTGGGATTCTCAAGGCAAGAACACTGGAGTGGGTTGCCATTTCCTTTTCCAATGAATGAAAGTGAAAAGTGAAAGTGAAGTTGCTCAGTCGTGTCCGATTCTTTGCGACCCCATGGACTACAGCCTACCAGGCTCCTCCATCCATGGGACTCTCCAGGCAAGAGTACTGGAGTGGGGTGCCATTGCCTTCTCTGACCACTGAGCCACTAGGAAGCCTAATTCAGTATGGACACATCAAATTCATACCATTATAGAGCATTTCCTTCTATCCTTCTTTCTTTTTACTTCCCTCAAGTTTGGAAATGACAGATAATAAAAAAATAAATTAAAGAAAATCCATTTGAATGCTGTATTTTCCTGGAATTAACTCCATTACAGCAATTCTCTCTCTTTGTTTTAGATGAGAGAAACCTAGGCAATCATCCTGGGACTTTGGAATAAAGCATCTACTTATTCCTGCTTGTATCAACTGTAGAAAGACTCATAGTGTTTTTTCCTGGGTAAATATTTAAGCTTCTTTTAATGTGAATTTTTTTCATATCTAATTTAGTTCCCAAACTGCAGTGGAAAGTACATTTTTCACTTGTAAGAAAGTACCAACATGTTTTGGGTAACTTGGATTAAGAAGTAGGCTGGGTTTGTAGAAGATACCCAAGGTCTATTAGTTGTCCATAGACTTTAAGAAATACACAGGTACCAGACGAGGCATTTCTAGAGCTTGTGCATGGAACATAAAAAACCATGGACATTAGTAAATCCATCATTTTCTCAGTGGCATCAGACTTTATGTCTGAGGAATATTTCTTCTTTCACAAATATTGATGTTATGGCAGATGTTACAGAAAAACTCAAACATTTTGGCCAACCTAACTCAAGTTGAACAGTTCTCTACAATTCCCAGGGTATTAGAATATGTTGTTTTCAAATCAGTATCTTTACTTGTAACATCTGTCTTGCTTTTACTTTATATTTGTGTCCATTTTTATTCCAAGTACTTTTATGTACTTTAAGACTTTCCCATAAGAATGGATCATATTAAGTACAAAGCCACAGATACCAAAGCTTGATTTTTCATTGAGTGCCAAGAGTAATTTTCCTCCTTCTGAAATGTACCAAAAAAAAACAAGCATCTGAATAAGAAATCACACCTAAAAAATTAAAGTTTCTATGATTAAATGACAAATTCCATGCAAGTTAAAAAAAAAAAGTGATTTTGAAAATGGGCTCTCTGGACCATGTCCTACAGACAATAATTTTATGGTCTATAGAAGATGAGCTACCTGGCCTGTTTGATATTGTTACATGTGTCAGACAAACAAGTGGTTGTCACAGTGTGGTCAACTCTGCTCAAAATGACGTCTCAGTCTGGTTTGGCTGGTTTGAAATTTTAGTTTTCCTTGGCTTTGTTGATGACAAAGTGCTTTAATGTTTATCTCGGTGAACTATCAATACACCCCAGTGAAGTACCAGAAGAACTAAGGGACTTAAGTTACCCAGATGACAAAGTTGTTTGCATGGTTTCAATTAAAATGAGAACTCAAGTTTTCTGATTCTTATTTCATTGTTCATCCCTCAGTACTGAGCTGCCAAGAGACCTTGGGTGAATTAGCTTATGGTGCACCCCTAAAAGACCATACAACTCTGATAGGGACAGAGTAAAGAGACAAAGTAGGTGACTAAACAATTAATTCCACTGGTGGAATTAATCTGTAACATCTGCCATAACATCAATATTTGTGAAAGAAGAAATTAACTAACTGGTGGGGGAGGGGGGCTTCCCAGATGGCGCTAGTGGTGTGAAGAATCTGCCTGCCAATGCAGGAGGTATAAGAGAGGCAGTTTTGATTCCTGGGTTGGGAAGATCCCCTGGAGGAGGGCATGGCAACCCATTCCAGTATTCTTGCCTGGAAAATCCCATGGACAGAGGAGCCTGGTGGGCTATAGTTCATAGGGTCTCAAATAGTTAGATACAACTGAAGCGACTTAGCATACCAACTAGGGGATTGTAAGTAGGAAACACATGGGAGACCCCTGTAAGTTAATGATTACTTAAGAGAGCAGGTTTGTTTAAAAACAAAACCAAGCAGGTTGCTCAGCAACAAAAACTTGCAACAGAAGCATGAGACATGCCCCTAAACCATAAAAGAAGGAAGGCATGAGACCCACATACTGCCCAGTGAGCTCAGTAAGTTAGTGATCCCAGGACATGCTTCTGCACACATAAAAAAACAAAAAACAATGGTTGTAGATCTAGCTTGACCTTATAAGGACAAAAAAAAAAAAACCCTTCTCAACTTGGAGAAGGAACTGATAATGGAGACATGATATCTACTCAAGAAAGACAAAGAAGGTCTTCTTCCCCTTCCCACTTTTCCTTTGATTGTTGGCAAACCACTCCAGTACTCTTGCCTGGAGAATCCCCATGGACAGAGGAGCTCCTCATAGATGAATGCTTCCTATAGTGAGAGTACTTCTGCAGCAAGAATGTGGTCTGGATGAGCCTTGGGGAAAAGACTAGAAGTGAAACTGGTCAACAGGATTCTTAGGTAGATTTAATCTCCTCATAATGCACACATTGGGCTTCCAGGTGATGCTATTGGGAAAGAACCTGCTTGCCACTGTAGGAGACGAAAAGACATGGGTTCAGTCCCTGGGTCAGAAAGATCCTCTGGAGAAGGGAATGGCAACTCACCCCAGTATTCTTGCCTGGAGAATCCCATGGACAGACGAGCCTGGCGGGCTACAATCCATAGGATTGCAAAGAGTCGGATATGATTGAAGCAGCTTAGCACAGTGCCCACATACACTGAAGAGAGAACACTTGTTCTGTTTCCTTTTTCACTTCCAATAGTCTCCTCTGAACTCTTCTTAAGTTAAAAATGCTTTGTGAACCAGGTAAGACAGTGATACCATTGGCATACAAAATTTTGCAAATAGTGCCTGGGTCAGCTATCACTTTTTAATTCTTAATCTTTGATATTTTAATTTGAACAGAGGTATTTAATGTGAGTGGAAAACAGAATATCTGAAGGAAGGGAGGGCAAGGGAAGAGGATAGGAGTTCAGTTGTTAAGAGATTGGGAACTCAGAGGTCCTTTTCAAAGTTTCATTCCAAAAATTTGCCTGAGGCTAGACTTTGTACTAAGATCTTATCTTGAAAACAAAATTCATAACTGTTTTCACATGATCCTACTTCCTACAGATCCATTTCACTCCAGCATTGGGCCCCTGACCCTCAAGTGTTGGGAGAATTGAGACATGGGAAACTCTGGGTCCAAGGAGAATTATTCATGCCGATGTTCAGCTGACTCCATTACTCATCAAATACCCACATGGATGACTTTCAGGGCTATTGTTATAAACCCATGCTATTTTTGTTAGCTTTCTGTGATGATGAAGCATGCCAATCCCATAGCAGGGCATCTGCACACTTGCCACTCAGGATTCTCCTCCCTGGGCTCACAGAGGCATATTGGTTCTAACTCCCCAAGTCCTTACATTAGAGGCTGCCTAAAGTTCTACCACCATCTACATGTTGACAATTTTTATTCTTTTAATTATAAGAGTGAAGCACAACTTTTGAAAAATTCAAACTCTATAGAAGTGTACAGAGAAAAAGATAAACACTGTATGTTAACACATGCACATGGAATCTAGAAAAATGGTACAGATGAATCCATCTATAGGGCAAGAATAGAGAGGTAGACATACGAAAATGGATGGGTGGACATGGGCAGGGACAGGGGAAGGAATGAACTGGGAGACTGGGACTGACATACGCACACTGCCGTGTGTGAAACAGATAGCTAGTAGGAAGCTGCTCTCTAGTGCAGGGAGCTCAGCTTGGAGCTCTGTGGTGACCTGAATGGGTCGGGGTGGGGGGTAAGGGGGAGGGAGGTCCAAGAAGGAATGCATATATGCATACATGGAGCAGATTCATTTTGTTGGACAGCAGAAACCAACATAACACCGTAAGGCAATTTTAATTCAATAAAAAAGAAGTAAAAACTAAAGCAAACCCAATAATACCGCAAAAAAGAAAAGAAAAAAAAAAAAAAGATACATTTCTCTCATTCTTCCCTCCAGAGAAATACCTTTCTTATTCTTCCTTCAGAATCCCCTGCTTCTCAAACCTACTCTTGAAGAGGAAGACGTTGTAAATAGCTTGGTGCATAAACCCGCAGAGGTTTGATGTTGTAAGTGCAAACACACACACCTGCACACAAACACACGCACTGTTGTTCATATTGTTTTACAGCGCATTCTGCTCTTTTTGTGTTAATTTACTCAGCATTTTTCTGTGAGTGTGCATATACATTTCCAAAAAGTCTAGGAATATCTTCAAAAAATTGTACGGAATTAATTATAAAGCACACAAACCATGGTGAGGTCATGGTAAATGCACTGAGCTAAATGGGAGCAAAAGGCCCAGGGATATTGGTCCATTAGGAGGAAGCAGAGCTAGGAAGAACAGAGGCTGATATAATTTCCAGTTTCATTTGCTTATTCAAATTAAAGTCACATGGGTAACGCTCTCCAAACATTGCCTGGTGTTTGCTTTTGGTGGTAAAATGAAAAGAGGCAGGCTTAGGTTGATTGTTATAATACTTAACCATGTCCCTCAATTCTCCTGAGGTTTTCTTTCTCCACTCGAAAATGACTAGATTAGAATCAACAATACCTATGATTCTTTCCATTTCTGATTAGCACTTTACTTTCCTTGGGGGGAAAAAAAATCTTAAGAATTTAGTTAGGTATAATGTAGTCTTTGTTTCAAGGCTCACAGTTGTTTTTGTCCATTTCCCAAAAGCAGTTCACTAGGCTGGTTACACAGGTCAGATTACCTTACCATTTAAAAAAGCTTATAATAATACCAACATTCTAAGTATATAAAGGGTTTTCACACACCTTACCATATCTGATTTTCACATTCAGTGACATAGATTGAGCAGATATTAATTCCCATTTTATAGACTAAGAGTTAAGTTCAGAGAAAACTTGCAGAAATCTGACTACTACCTACATTTCCTATGGCATTGATGGTTGAATAGTCAATCTGGAAAGAGTCATTATCTTGCTCCCATTTGAGAATTTTATGTGTGGCATGTTTGTAATAATAAGGAAGGAATGATATTTGATACTCATAATACAGGAAATAGAAGGATTAAATTCACTGAGGAGAACTCTTACCACAGATGACCATAAGGAATCTTTTGGAACATCACTGAAGACATCTTTGATCCCCTGGAACTTTGAGTTCCTGCTCTAGACTCTTCAGGTCCAAAGGCCCTCTTTCAGTCCTCCTTGCCTTTCAGGTTTCTTGGAGCTTTTTACTTTGCTTTCTTCATCCTGGAATGTCCTTCCACTCCCTGTCTGTCAAACCTCTACTGATCTTTCAAACTCAAGTGTTCCCTGCTCTGTAAATTATTTGCTCAGTATCAGTCCTCCAATCTCTCTCCTCTGCAGCCTTTAACATCTCCATAAAACTAACCATCTCCCTTCTGTCTAACCTTAACTACAGGCTTCTTTTTTTTTTTTTTTAAGCACAGCATAGCACAGAAAAGTGAAAGTGAAGTCCCTCAGTCATGTCGGACTCTTTGCAGCCCCATGGACTGTAGCCTACCGGACTCCTCTGTCCATGGACTTTTCCAGGCAAGAGTACTGGAATGGGCTGCCATTTTCTTCTCCAGGGGATCTTCTTATCCCAAGGATCAAACCTGGGTATCCTACGTTGCAGACAGATGCTTTACCGTCTGAGCCACCAGGGAAGCCTCAGGCTTCTTACAGGTAAAACAAAATGCGTTTTCACTTTTCTTTTCCCAGATATTAGGGACTGTGATACAGAGGCTAGAAATATGTATTGAGAGAATTTGTTAATTTTATGGGATATTACCAAGTTGGGATTTTATCAAATTTTACTATTAATTTCTGTGTAATTTGCTGCAGGAATGTTCTCCTTTCCTTATTCATACTTACTATTTTATTATTATTTTTAACAATTTGATACAATTACAAGCTTAAAGAAAAGTTGCAAGTACTACTGTACAGAGATTCCTCTCCTCCACCCATCCGTTTGAGTGTGTGTTGCTGCTCCCATGTTCCATTCTTTTGGAATACTTTGCATGCATTTCCTACTTTTTGGGACCATTTTCTTGTTTTCAGGCATAGCCAAAGATTCTAGGTTTATCTTGGTCTTGGCCTGCTCAGTCCTGGAACCAACTCCTTTTCCTAAGGAGCTCTGATTCCTACTGGTGGGCATAGTTTTTAGAAGCCAAGCTCAGGGCCTTGAGTCTGCTTATTGTTATTAGGGCATCACCATTTCCAGCCCCTCCTGATGGACAGAGCTAGGGATTATTTACATAACATCTGTTTTGATTTGTTTATATACTGAAAACCACAAATTAATGCTGACATCTCCAACACCTCATCATGGGCTCATCCTAGTTTTCTCCATCTTGATGTTTGCAAGTTCCTTCTCTGATAGTGAGAAAACTGGTTGCTATTATCTTTAATATATTTATTTAATGGATTTCTTTATACATAACTAATCTATTTGAGATGCCATCTCTTTCCACCCTGATTCCCTCCTTGGATTCTCCTTCCACAATTCTGAAATTCCAAATTTCAAACTGGGAGGTGGGTTTCCACCTGTACCCAGTTCATTCTCAGACACCACTGTGTCCTCCAATTCAACTCCATGCTAACATTATCTACCTAGAGAGAGTGTCAGAACCCACAGTTTAAGGCTCAGTCTTACAAGACAGTCACCCCACCCATGTCAGTCACAAAGTTCAGGTTGCCACCTGTACTTCTGATAAACTGGTTATAGATCAGAGGTTCCAATGATTCACAGAACTCAAGAGGACATTTTGCTTACTCCATCCCCAGTTTCTGGAGAAGCAAATGGTAACCCACTCCAGTATTCTTGCCTGGAAAATTCCGTGGACAGAGAAGGCTGGCAGGCTACAGTCCATGGGGTTGCAAAAGGTTGGCCAACTGACACATAACACATCCCCCATTTATTACAAAAAAGTAACTCAGGAACAGCCTGATGGAAGAGGTGCATGGCATAAGGTCTGTGGAAAGTGGGTGGAGCTTCTTCCTTCTCTGAATGCACCACTCTACGTGAATCTCCTCATGTTTAACAACCTGCAGTCTCTCCCAATCCAATCCTTTGGATTTTTGCAAAGGCTTCTTTACATAGGCATGATTGATTTAACCACTTACTATTAATGACTGAGTCAACCTCCAGCTGCTCTCCTCTCCCAGGAAGTTAAGTGGGTGAAATTGAAAGTTCAAACCCTCTCATCACATGACTGGTTTTCCTCATCCTTAGGTGGGGTTCAAAATTCACCTTTTTAACACTTGCATCACCTAGGAAATCCAAGGAGCTCCAAATTTAGGAGCTTGGTGCCAGAAACAGAAATGAAGACAAATATGTTTTTCTTATTATACATCATGTCAAGGCTGTATATTGTCACCTTGCTTATTTACTTATATGCAGAGTACATCATGCAAAATGCCAGGCTGGAAGAAGCACAAGCTGGAATCTAGATTGCAGGGAGAAATATTAATAACCTCAGATAGATATGCAGATGACACCACCCTTATGGCAGAAAGCAAAGAGGAACTAAAGAGCCTCCTGATGAAAGAGAAAGAGGAGAGTGAAAAAGCTGGCTTAAAACTCAACATTCTAAGATCACGGCATCTGGTCCCATCACTTCATGGCAAATAGATGGGGAAACAATGGAAACACTGATAGACTTTCTTTTCTTGGGCTCCAAAATCTCTGCAGATGTTGACTGCAGCCATGAAATTAAAAGACGCTTGCTCCTTGGAAGAAAAGCTATAATCAACCCAGACAGCATATTAAAAAGCATAGACATTACTTTACCAACAGAAGTCTGTCTGGTCAAAGCTATGGCTTTTCCAGTGGTCATGTATTGATGTGAGAGTTGGACTATAAGAAAGCTGAGTGCCAAAGAATTGATGCTTTTGAACTGTGGTGCTGGAGAAGACTCTTGTGAGTCCCTTGGACTGCAAGGAGATCAAACCAGTCAATCGTAAAGGAAATCAGTCCTGAGTCTTCAATGGAAGGTCTGATGCTGAAGCTGAAGCTCCAACACTTTGGCCACCTGATGTGAAGAACTGACTCACTGGAAAAGACCAATGAGGAAAAATAGAAGGCAGGAGGAGAAGGGGACAACAGAGGATAAGATGGTTGGATGGCATCACCAACTCAATGGACATGAGTTCGGGCAAGCTCCGGGAGCTGGTGTGCTGCAGTCCATGGTGTCTTAAAGAGTCGCACGTGACTGAGTGACTGAACTGATTATAAATCACACTATCACATCACCCATGTCAGGCTGCCCTCTTCACTGCACAGATCCTGGTACCCTGGTGCGCTGTTTGGCAGGATCTCCCTCCTCACCCTTGTCCACCTCAGCCATTCTGTGCAGGAATGCCCTCCTCACGCACCCAGCCTCTGACTCTACACTCGACAGCATCTCTTTCTCTCAGACTCTGACCACGGGTGCTGTATAACTCTTGTTCTGATCTTGATACCTCACACCATGCCACTGCTTTTTGTTGAAGCCCTCCTTTCCAGCTTGGACTCTGATGAATCATACTGGAAAGGATGCTTCACTCATCATATTTGGGTGCTGACATACTGTGTGGGGGTACTTGAATAGGCTCTTACCACCAGAGGAAGGCATCCTCTGATTTCTAGTTTCCTCCCCCAATCTTGACACCTTGTCACCCTGCTTGGGCTCTAAATGCACACACTGAATTTCCCTCCCACTTGGATACCCTTCTTCCCTTGTTTGAGTTCCAACACTCTTCTTTGGGCCACTGTGACTGCCCTCCATACAGATATTATTTATTATGCTACGCTCCTGAGGATGACTTCTTTAGGACTGGAAGAGAGAAGAAGAGAAAGTGAAAGTGAAGTTGCTCAGTCCCTGTCCGACTCTTTGCGACCCCGTGGACTGTAGTCTCCATCCATGAGATTTCCCAGGCAAAAGTACTTGAGTGGGTTGCCATTTCCTTCTCCAGAAGAAGAGAAAGGAGGGGAAAAAAGGAAAAGGACATACCATTTCCCAAGTTTGCTTATTAGTCCTTCTAGAGGGAAATGAATGTATGGAAAAGTTTAAAAGTGGTCATGTGCTTCTTCTGCAATAGTAACAAAAGATTTGCACTAAGAAAAATTTAATAAGATTTGAAGTTAAATGCCCTTTTCATTGGAGAATTGAACTTTTATTTCTCTTCTAGGCGTTTCATGTTCCCCTCCTGCCCCCACTACCCGCTCCGATAGATGACTTCTAAATTAGACATTTAGAAATGAAAAAGCTGGAGTGAATATTTGTGCTTCTAGTTCAATTTTATTGTTTCATAAATGAGGGAACTTAGACCTGGTGAGGTCAAAGGGGCTTCCCTGGTGGCTCAGGTGGTAAAGAATCTGCCTACAGTGCCAGAGACTTGGGTTTGATCCCTGGGTCAGGAAGATCCTCTGGAGTAGGAAATGGCAATCGACTCCTGTATTCTTGCCTGGAGAATTCCATGGACAGAGGAGCATGAAATGACTCTCCCAGGTTTCCCAGGTGACATAGAAAGAGAAAGAATAACTTTCTACATCCTGGCCAGTGTTCTTGGCACTCTGTCTTCATTATTATCATTTAAAATTATTTGACCTTTGCAGCACATTTCTGAGAAAAATAAGTTTTTACATTATACCTTATATTTTAAATTGGAAGTTCTTTTCTTCAATAATGATATTGTTGATATAATGCTATATTTTAGGCCCTAAAACATTAAGTAAGTAGTATTTTGGTGACTTTATTTCATTAGATCTAGAAATTAGCCTCACCAATTTGGTTGTTAGTAATATTTTTTGAATACTCTCTTTTATAGCATGCTTACATTATGTTAACTGTTTTTGATAAAGATGCCAAGCAGGTTGATTATTTATTTTACTATTTATCATCATGTAAGATTGATGGCTTGGCAAAATGTATATCAGTTCAGTTCAGTTCAGTCGCTCAGTTGTGTCCGACTCTTTGTGACCCCATGGACCAGAGCATGCCAGACCTCCCTGTCCATCACCAACTCCCGGAGTTTACCCAAACTCATGTCCACTGAGTTGGTGATGCCATCCAACCATCTCATCCTCTGTTGTCTCCTTCTCCTCCCACATTCAATCTTTCCCATCATCAGAGTCTTTTCCGATGAGTCATTTCTTTGCATCAGGTGACCAGAATATTGGAGTTACAGCTTCAATGTCAGTTCTTCCAATGTATATTCAGGACTGATTTCCTTTAGCATGGACTGATTGGATCTCCTTGCAGTCCAAGGGACTCTTAAGAGTCTTTTCCAACACCACAGTTCAAAAGCATCAATTCTTTGGTGCTCAGCTTTCTTCATAGTCCAAGTCTCACATCCATACATGACTACTGGAAAAACCATAGCCTTGACTAGACAGACCTTTGTTGGCAAAGTAATGTCTCTGCTTTTTAATGTTGTCTCAGTTGGTCATAACTTTTCTTCCATGGAGCAAGCGTCTTTTAATTTCATGGCTGCAATCACCATCTGCAGTGATTTTGGAGCCCCCCAAAATAAAGTCTGCCACTGTTTCCATTGTTTCCCCATCTATTTGCCATGAAATGATGGGACTGGATGCCATGATATTAGTTTTCTGAATGTTGGGCTTTAAGCCAAATTTTTCACTCTCCTCTTTCACTTCCATCAAGAGGCTCTTTAGTTCTTCTTTTTTTGTTTTTGTTTTTTATTTTTATTTTTTTAGTTTGTTTTGCTTTACAATACTGTATTCATTTTGCTATACATTGACATGAATCAGCCACGAGTGTACATGAACTCCCAATCCCGACCCCCACCTCCCCCCAGTAAAAG